>JAWUZG010000012.1:12275000-12417500 GCA_036785705.1 Acanthornis magna
GGGAACAAGACTGGAATATGTTATTTGGGGAGTAGTGAAATATGTAATCGGGGCTGGTCTGTATATATAATGTTCTAAATGACAAGAATTGAAATAAAATGCTGTTATTACAGAAAAAGGGTTGCAGCATTGTAAGATGTGATATAGCAGTTCCAAATCAATACACCTTTTTTTTTTTTTTTTAATGTGGGAAGTTTAAATTTTTTTGTCTTGCCAGAAGCATGCTTTTTTTAATGCCAGAATGTTACTTCGAACTGTAATTCACGCTCTTCAGCTCTGCCCTTTCCCTGGCGTTTAGCATCGTTAATTGTAACAAAGGGAAGTAATTAACCCTCTTCACTTGAACATTGGGAACAAAGGAATGGCCATAAACTGGATCATAGCTAAGCCTGACCAAATGAGTGTTTTCATCCTGGCTAGGGCTAAAGGCTGGGAGGGGTGATGCAGTCTCTTTGCTGTGAGCTAGTTAACGCTCAGGAACGAAATGGCACCAGCCATCGGGACATAACAGGTCACCTCTCAGATAAAGACTGATGGAAAACTCAACTGAGCCGGTTTTGAATTCTGTAAGTAGCCCTGAGAGCCGGGCGCCCCAGAGCCATAGGTTGCTTGTAATAGCAGAGAAGATCTCATTACCCACGCTGTCTTGTGTGCACATTCTCTCTCTCCCCCAGATATAGATGTACCGTAACACGCACTCTTGTCTGTCTCGTTCAATTAGGAGAAGGTCATAATGGCTTGCTTACTATATTTAGAATCTTTAAGTCAGTAGATGTAAATATACAGCATGGCAGAAAGGTAATGATTTCAGAAGGGCCTGATTTATAAATGAACTCATCAACCCAAGAAGTGTCTATATTTTGGAAACTGCACTACTGTTACCCATTTTTTTTTCCTGTATGTAATTCTAATAGCAGCTTGGATGTATCCGCCAGGACAATGCTTTACTTACCTGTTTCCTTTTTGAATATAATGTATCCGCAATGTATTATAAAGCATGTTTGAAAATAAATGGATTTTAATGTCAATTTGAAGCATAATTTTTCTTTGGCTATCATTTAGACAATGTTTTCAAGTTATACACTTTGAAATTTTTACTTGTGAAAGGTGAAATTCTCTTGTGCCCTGCATATGAAGTTAATTCTCCATCCAAATTCAAATACCTCTCTGACAATTTAGTGACATTTTTAAGAGCTTGCTGAGACCTTGGGAAGAGTAAAAGGAGTGGTGAGGATTTTTTTTTTTTTTACACATTGATTTTAGATCTTGCTGGGAATATTTGCTAATATGCTTTAACAAACAACTGCAGCCTTTATTGACAGGCATGTGCAACTTCTGAAAACTTAAACATCACGCCATTAACTCATCTTTCCCAACTGGTTATGGAGCACCATTACTGAAATTGATAGCACCACCTATTGGTGCTGTTAGAATGCTGCAGCTCATCATAGTATTTTGCATAATTAAAAAAAAAAGAACAAGAAAAAATTTAAATACATAATCTCTGCTCTTTTACTATTTTACTATTGCAGCAGCAATTGTGCAAGTCACCTCGTTCAGTTATTCAGATAATCAGGGAATGTTACTTAGAAATTTTATTCAATAAATTTCAAAGAATATCTTTGGCAACTTCATTAGGAGACAGGAGTGTGTGTTTGTGCAAGACCCTTCCATTGTGTGGCACACAAATAAATGCTCTGGAGGATATGATGGTAGTGAGTCAACAGCAAAAGCATTGTGAAAATACAGGAAATCTAAATGGTCTGTGGGAACCTTTCCTTTCAAAAAGTGCTTTGAAAATCCCTTTCCTTGCAAAAAGCACTCCCTGGTGCACAGTGTGTGATGAAGTTGCTCCAAACAGGCGCTGTTGTGCAGCAGTGCAAGCCCCAGCCCTGCCAGGGGCTGTGTGTGACAGGCGCTTGGGCTTGGATGGGACCTGCTGAAATCAATCGCTCTCATTGCAGGCGCAGATCACATTGCAAGACCAGGGCACGCGATGTCAGATTTATAGGCCTATTTCTTTCAACCTCATTTTTGTATCCTTTCTCTGCTAGCCTCTAGCAGAACTCTTTTACTTGTTTCCCAAACCCCCTTTTCTTGCACAATACAAAAAGATCTGGTAAAAAATAACTCCTAGAAGTTCAACAATTTTTAACCTAAATCTTATATAGCACATGTGAATTTAACTCTTTGCTGTCTTCTGCCATATTCTGGATGCCACAGCCAAAGTCTGGGAGTGAAAGTAGAGAAATACAGGTACTTACATGTCTTACAGGGCACTTGTAGAACTCAAATACTTTGGGGGAGAATGGGTCTATGCCTGGAATGGATTTCTTAAGACCAAGTCTTGGTCTTATGTGTTTGTTATCTCACAAGATGTACCCCTAGCACTGCTTCTGTCAGGCTCAGGTAGGGCTGGAGGGTGACAGGTGGGTTGGTGCAGCGACTGCCTGTGCACAAGATCTAGAGGAAATTTTTGTCTTCCGTGCCTCATCCTAACTGTGGTCTTGTCATGTGTGTGTTAAGATCTAGTTCATTGCTCTATATCTCTTGTTTTCTCCAGTACAGAATTCCTTCTAGGTAGTCTTCTCTAGTGTAGCTGACAAACAGCTTTTTGTGTGTGTTGTTTATTCGTCATGAGGGTTCCCCAGAACACTGATTTTACCAAGCAGTATCTCAAGCTAATAAAAAGTTAGTGAGACAATCCTGTTGGGAACTGAGGCTAATGTTGCATTTTGCTTGGCAAAATTGCCATACCTGTGTCATCTGACAGACTTTTAAATAATCCATGCTTATCATTAATTTGAGATTTTCTTCCATCCTAGGCCCAAAATCCATCCAGGGTTGCTCTGGGTTAATATTTTAATTTCTCTCCTGTCCTGCTCTACTATATAAAGTCATAAAACATCTAAATTAATCAATGTTGCTTTTCTTCGGCATGTTGGGTATAGTGTAGTTCTCTACAACTTCTGTGCACAGTCTATGACCATGAGCATGAATTAACTTCTTAGGGCCCCAGCTTCTGGACCTGAGACATCATTGATTCACCCTGACAAAGGCATCCTGTGTCAGAAGAGCTTTTGTTTTCTCCTCATGACTGTCCATAATAATAAGCATATCCAAAGAAAAGCTAAGTGAAAACATGGCCATCCAAAAAACAAGATACTTAAACTGGAGAAGAAAACTGGTTATCTTTTTCTAATCTTCTCATGTCTTGTTTTTCAGGAGTCAGGCCTAGTATGAGATTATTTTTAAACTGAGGTTATAATATTAGAGCCCAACTGACTTTACATATGAGAAGGAGTGGCAGGATGCCAGCACTGTTTTCTCCCCTTTATGTTTTGTTGTACGTGGTTTAAAAAAATATTATTATTATAAAAATTATTATTACTACTACTATTATTATTATTACTATTAATATTATTATTACAAGTCTGTCACCTGAAAGTCTGGATCATGACGATATCTGGCCTCCGCTGTCCAGCAACTCACACAAATTCCTGAAGAAAAGTATTTTATTTTCTCGCCTAGTTCTGGAAGTGTTCATGAATACAAATAACAAATGCAAATGGTAGAGGGACAGTGGCATTAGAAATTGAAATGCCCATTGTGTATTTCGTACAAATATATTCATTATGCTAGAAATGCATGATGACTGAGAGGTGGTCCCTGCTGGTCCATGGTGGCTACAGTTGATGGATACAGATTATTAAATTTTATTTTAATAGCAAGTAGTGACAAAGTGGCTCAGTGCTTAACAATGCATCCTAGTATCTGCTATACAAACACATGCAAATATATTTCTGTAACAGTCAATAAAATCCTATTGTTTCTCTTAGGTCGCAGAAGAAGTTGATACATGAGTCCATAGGTACCTAAAGGTATATAAAATTAAGAGAATTGTGCAAATATTTTAATGAGTGATTCAAAATGTGCTTCCTCACAAATTGAAGGTGGTCAACACACGCCAGGTCTTTGGATCAGGCAGGTTAAATGGATGAATGCAAAGACTCTTTGCCTGTGCTGCATCTGGGGTTTGCCATCGCTTGGGAAGACACTTCTAACTGTGCCAAGCCCAGTGCTTTGGCAGACATTCCGTGGCCATTGGCACTGGCTTCTGCTGCCCTGGGTCCTGAGCACTGCTGGGACCTGAGGAAAGGCTGCTGGGGCTGTTTCTGCACCAAGTCCTGCCAGCATGACCTGCTCTCTGCCCTGCTGCCTCTAGACTCTTCAGCCCCTCAACACATCTGGCCAGAGGTGTGCCAAAAATGCTTGCTAGGGATAGCCCATATTCTCAAACACATAAGCCATAGGCTGCTTGCAGTGAGTGGCAAATCTGTGACTGATTTTAGGTAATAGGGACAGCAGACAGTACTCATGAAGGGTGAGAGGCAAGGAGCAAGAACCCTGTGAACCCACGCTGGGCTGTGTGTCCCAGGCAGCGCGTGGGGCTGGAGCTGCGCTGCTCACCAGCTTAGCCAAGGGGGCTGGTGGGGGTGGAGTGGAGACTTTTGTTGTCTCTAAATCTTTCTGCAGTCTCACTATTCAAAGCCAGGAAAAGAGAATTGAAGGGCTTGTGGGGAGAGGATTTGCAAGGTATGGAAACACGGTGCTGATGATTTGACAATAAATGTTCTTCAATTACAGCTTCTCCCACTCCTCTGACCTTCTGGCCCCGGTGCTCATTATGAACAAGGTCTGAGCTGCTCTGAGTTTGAAGGACTGAGCTTGACTCTGTTTTTGTGCTCTGGCAAACTCCCACTGCCTTCAGGACAAGCTTGATTTAATATAAGGACTAAAATCCTTGGGGTTTGGCCTTAGGAGAGTAGTAAATGCAATCAGCTTCTTTGGTCTGACAGAATGAATAAAGAGCGGCTCCAGAGCACTCGGCATCAGCAGAGATGGCAGAGATTACAAGTGAAGATCTGGATCATATTACTGGTTCCCAATCCATGGTAGCCACTCGTCAAAGAGATGTGGGCATCACCCTGGGCAGCACAGTGAAGGGCTCCCCTCCATGTCTTGCAGTGGTTAAAAGTCAAACGAATGGTATCAGTTGGGAGAGCAAAATAACAGTGAGACTATTAGAATGATATTATTGTAAAAAACCTTTCTTTTTCTTCCGTTCTCATTACTCTGACTTAAAAAGGAAATAACAGGAATAACAGAGCTTATACTGGGATGATGGAAATTTGTGGAGATGTGAAAAGACTTCTGAATGAAGAGAGAGTGAAAAGATTGGTACTATTCAATTTAGATGAAGATAAACAAGAAGAGACATGACAGAGGTACAGTGGGTAAGAGATGCTATTGAGAAGGTAAATTCAGAACCACTTTGCCTCTTCTCATGACACCTGAATAAAACAATTGATTAAATGGATGAAATGCACATTTTGGCCAAAAAGGGATATATTTGAACACAACTTAAAAGACTTACTGCAATCAGCTGCAGTCCAAGTCAAGTCAATTGTGAATCTTGAGAAACAGTTACAGCATTTACAGTCTTTCCTGACTTAGACATTGTGTACACTTCTTTAGGGGCAGCTAAGCTCTCAGGCTTCAGGGTCTAAGAAAAGGAATAATCCAGGAACTCTAGGAAATGATCTCTCCTATGTATGTTTATTCTGTTTGCCTGCCTTGGAATTCTTGCATTTGCTTTGAAAAACCTGAAGCTTTGGTAGGAGGTTCCCTACACATTAGACAGACCATTAGTTTGAACTGGTGTGGTAACTATCTTTACAGCAATTTGGACTGCAAAGTAAATGATTTTACTTTTACAATGCACGCCATATCTAGGTTTGACTCACAGAAATGCCAGCAGAGTGTTGCATTATTCCTGGCTAGCTGAGATCAGTTGTGCTCTCCCTGCTCTTCACCTGTCCTGGTCATACTTTGCTGCTGCCTATTTCTCTTCCCCAGCATTTTTCAGGAGAACAGCTAATCTCTAAAATTTGTATCTGCCTTGGGATTTGCACAAACACATGCAAAGGACAGGTGGGCTGGAGGAAGGGACACTCACCAAGCCCTTTTAGTTTTAGTACATTGTGTCTCAGGAATTTATATAGCGTGGCACATTCCCTTGGGTGAACAGAAATGAATGGTTTAAGCTCACACACTCAATTTTGTAATTACTATAGGTTAAGAGAAGATAGGACTAATGCTGCTCAGCTAATGAGCAGTAACTTGTTTAGGCACAGAAGTTCACTCTCCATACCGTCTCTATACAGGCACATTCTGTCTTAGCAGGGCTTTCCATGTGAATAATACTTAAAGAAACTTAATTAAGCAAAGGTGGGAGCAGAAATTTTTCTTCTTACTGTTTTTCATTGTGTTGGTACTCATCTACACTGCTTCTTCTTTCATCCAGTATGAAAAAAGGCAAGTCCATAGGCCTGATTTTTATCACCTGGGCATTATTGGAGTGAATAGCAAACACAGCGGGAGAGATTTTAGTTAAGATGATCAGTCTTTGAGGGATAACTCTTTGCAAAAGAATAAAAATATGATGGAACAACTGATACAGGTCTGAAAGCTGCATGAAGGAGCCATGAGTGGGTGGTCACTTGCTTCTTTGCCTTTTGCAGGAAGGAGTCAGGATCACCTGCTAAACTAATTTCAAATGCAACTACTCAGGTCTGGGCTAATTTAAGGATAAGGAGCTTAAATACCCTTTTGGGTTTTTTTGGTTTTTTTTCCTAACTCCCCCTATCTGAACATTACAGAACATAATATCTCTCCATGAAGTTACTATTTTATGGCTTGCAGAAGTACCTGGTGAGTGGAGGGTTAGTGCTTTACTGCCTGAACTGAGGTAAGCACCAAAGTTTATATTTTCCCTTTATTTGAGCACTATGTGCTAGGAGACACACTGCATGTTATGTGCTTATAAGGTAAATGCTAGTTTTCAAGCTATATGTGTAGAAAAGAGTGCCAGAGAATGAATTCCTGAAAGAAGTTACCAATATTAAGAGAGTTGTCAGAACTTACTGAAAATATAAGCTAGTGTCCCAATGGAAAAAAAATGGGGCAATTTTATTAAAATTGCGTTGGTGGGGATCCAACTCTTTGTGATGGGAAGCAGGATTGGCAGTCTCTCTGTGCTGGTGGGTGTGCCAGGGCTGTGAGCGAGCTGGCAGTGCTCTGGCAGAGCTCTGTGGAGTAGGGGTTTTCGGCATCACTGTGGTTCAGGTGCTTTCCCGAGGCATTTGTTCAACAGATGACAGGTTTGTCCTTTATGTACCCCAGCTCTAGATTCCCGAGTGAAAAACAAAATCCACAGTAAACTCTGAAGTTTTTCAAGTGAACCTTCCCTTGTTTCTGCAGAAGGTTCCCAATGTGAAAATGTCACCGCTTTGTGTGCTGCAGCTGAAGGGTCTTTAGGGCTGCATTGGGTTTCTCAGGACTTCCTGATTGAATTTGACCAGAGTGATGTTCCACACAATTTTCTGAAAAAGCTCAAAACCAATTTATTTGTTTTTCTTAAGCATTTATTGATTTCATTTGGGCCCATGCTCTCAGCAGGCTCTCAGTAAGACCAGATTTGGGAACAGCTTGGTGTCGGCTTTTTTGCAAGCTAGTGCCGCAATTGGAGCAGGAACCTCCTGGAAACTGGGTCCTAGAACCCACAGTATTTATTGCTGGGGTGGTCTGTCTTTAATGAATGGGGAATGCGAGGGCAGAAATAATGGTGATTGATACAGTTTGGGCTTTTATGTATAAGGAGGTTGTGTTAGAGTGGAAATAGGGTTGGTAGGTGTCAGTCTTAGGCCACACCTGCAATGCTGCATGAAATCCTGGGAACAGCATCGTTACAAAAATATTGACAAACTGTTGAGAAAGTGAGAGGAGCAGCGAAGCAATCAGAGCAGAAGGGCCCAAATGATGAGAAAGGATTAAAAAAAAGCTAAGTGCCGTATCTATGACTTCGCTAGAGGATGATTGATGGGAAACACGGATAGGTTTGAAAGGAGCCGGAATTAAAAAAAAAAAAAAGAGTGAGAGAATAGTTAGGACAGTACAAGGTGGTATAACTAAGAATGATGGGGTGAAATTAAGCAAGAGAAAATTTAAGGTGAATCTTAGGAAAAAAATCATTACTGAAATATATTAGGCTGCTGAGCGATTGTCCATGGGGAGCAGTGCAAACTGCTGCCTGTATATTGTTTAGCCTGGGCAAAATGTTGTCAGGCACGCAGCCAAGGAAGCTGCAGGAGCAGGAAACTGAAGCATATACAGTTTTATCATTGGTTTTACGCTTTCACGTGTATCATTCACAGGTGTAATTCGGTTAAAACTATTGCATCAAAGCATCTTTGACCACTCATCCCTGCTGAAATTGGTGAAAGTGAGATGCATAAATACCTAATCTAGACTTTGATCTGAAGGCCTTGATACCCATTATGACAGAAGCAATGTGTTTTGAACCTAAATGCTGGTGCATCACCACAGCCACGCATGGGCGGTGAGAGCCCTGTGCAGGGTGCAGGGCATGCTCTGCTGTCTTGTGCTCTCCTGTGCTGGGCACTCATCAAGGAATGACCACAGCTCAGCTGCCTGGGCAGCCTGCACCACTGGGGCTGGCCACTCCCCAGCTTCTCCAGCCCACGGGGCAGTGTGGAGATGTGTGTCTTTGGCTTTGGACACAGGAAAGTTTTCCAGGAAGCAGCCACTGTTCTAATTCAACCAGGCAGAAGGAAAGCCTTCCTCCTCAGGTGGAGACCCCGTCTGTGAAAACTCCGTGTCCACTTGTCCTGGCCTGGCAGGTGGGATTCTGTCTCCCTAAAACCTTCCTGGGGGAGGGGCTGAGGGTGGCATCTTGTCCTTCGTGAGAGCTCCTAATTGAGGGAGGGCTTTGAGCGCAGGAACATTGCACTTCCTGGTAAGAAACTCAGGTTTGTAGAAAAGTTTCTTGGGTTGAAGAGTGGCAAGAATAAACCCAAACAGTCCATTGGCCAGCCCCTGCTGGGAACAGTGAAATCTGAGTTTCATTTCCTGCTTTGGTGATATCTCTGAAAAGTAAGGCTACTGTTTGCATTTCATGCATGACTCGCATCTTCTGGGTCTGCTGTGACCTTGGGGTGTAAACAGAGGAAAAACATGTTTGTGGACTGCAAAAAGGAAGGGACAGGCTGTAGATTTGTCAAAATTGTCAGGACCTGCCTGGAAACAGGCTTTTTAGAGACATGCCAAAAATCGGTGTTGAAAGATGGAACACATCAATGGATTTTGGGTAGCTTTGGAGATTGCACAGTGTGATGGCAGTGTGAGGGCTTCAGTTTTCCACAAAGGTGAGATCCTCAAGGACTCGAGTAGGAACACAAAGTCACCAGGGTCTGGGTGGCCAGAAGTCCTGCTGGTGATGAGATGGCATATTTCTTTGTTTCATGGGGCTTCTGCAGCACTTACTTGGCATTTGTGAGGGAGAAAAGTAGAAAATAAGCCTTGAAGGAAGCAAACCCAGCTGTTCACGTCTCTTTTCTCCATAATGTTTCTTAGTGTTTTCAGAGTTCTGGCTCTGCTTTATAACAATTTGAAATGGTTTTGAGGTTATTTTTTTCCTGTATTGCTGCCCTTTGCCTTTTATTCTGTATATTCACTACTCCCTATCTAAAGAAATTCTGACTAAATTCCTTGAGGGTCTGACCCTTCCCTTAGCTTTAGTTTATGCTCCCTTGTTCTTGTGTTTGACATAAGCTCAAACAGCCTTGTAAAATCTCATTTCTCTTCCCTTCAGGATTGTGTATTCTTCTATGAAATATTTTCCCCACCCTCCTCTATCCTGCCTCTTCCTAGAAAAGTGCTTCTATTTTAGTAACTGTTTTGTTCAGTTAATTGTTAGAGTTCTGGATTCTTTTGTCACTTTCTCCATTACTGTCTCCATTACATGTTATGGTTCAACGCTGAGTTTTAGTTATAAAATACCTTTCACTTTTTTTTTTTGGTTGTTTGTTTATCCAGCATGCCATCTTATTTCCTTTACGTTCTCCTAATTTTTCTCTTCAACAGTTCAGTACAGGGCTTAGCAAACTGTAGGCTGATTGCATCACATTTTCCTTTCAGAAAGGTGTATTCTGGTCTAGGTTTGTTGCTGCTCACTGTGGAAGATGTAGTATGCTTAATTCAGCACAATGATCTTACACAAAATCCTGAGTTACAAAAACCGTACATGGAAATGGGAAACTAACTTTGGTAAAATCTATTTGGCTCTATGTTTTTATTTGTCAATAATTATAATTTTGAGCCCATATATTAAACTAGTACTGCAAACTGCCCTGCTGTTTATAATATAATACAAATTATGATAAAGACCTGTTTTAAAAATAAACAGTGCTAAGTAGAACGCTGTTGAATCCAGATGAACATGCTGCTGCAAATAGCTTAAAATGAGGAGGAATTTGGCAAGAAGAAAGCTGATTGAAGAAGAGAATGAAAATTCACAGTGAAATGTGTTTGTTAGTCATATAGGGGAGCTGAAGGCTCCTGCAACACGTCTCAAACACCTCACGTTGCTTTTTAGAACACAATTTTCCAGTTTCTTTTCCCTGGAGTGTGCCATTAGCTTTGGTCTTCCATTAACTTCCTTGGTAACTTCTTAAAAGAGCTCTCTAGAGATAAACATGTCTCTGGAGGATACCAAATACCAGCTTGAAGAAATTGAACAAATGAGTGATTTTAGTGTAAAGCAATTTTGCTGTTGGTCTTTTTTAATTTAACTTCAATCGGGGAATAGAAAATCTGCTATCTTATGTTTTCTGAAGTATGGAACAGGTATCAACCTCAAAACCTCATGATTAGTTTACATGCTGCACTGACCAGGAATTGAAAGAAACCATATAAGCTCTATCAGCCTTAGTATTTGTGATGGATATTATTTCTAAAACGGGATCGTTTACTCTGCAATTCTGACTGTGAACTTTACATGCTTCCTAGCCTTTGAGCTGTCTACAGAATTTTCTCAAAATTAAATGCAAAATTCAATACAGGCTTTCTTCCCAGACACTGATATCTCCCGGAACAAACTTTGCAAATAGTGTAGCCCACATCTTAAATGATTCTTTTCCATTATCCAAAGGAAGTACAACTAGAGACAGAGCAAAATGACTTCTTCTCTTCAAGCAATATTTTCCAAGCATTGTGCACCATTTTCTAACAAACATTGTCAATTTACAGATTCTTACAGTATTTAGTAAAGAGTTAAAAAAGATTAAATTGTTATCATCTGAAATGTATCACAGCATTTTGTATCTTGAACAAAGTTATGAGTTCCAGGTTTCCTGTTGGCACAGCTCAAACATAGTTTTCTGAAAAGATAATGATGCTTTAGTGTGATTTGGCTTCAGGACAGCTTTGCCTGAGCCAGCTCTGGCAGTTCCCTTAGCACTTTGCTGGGTTTGCTGCTCCAAAGGCGCATGCTCTGCTTTAGGAGCCAAAGGCTGCGTGTCTGGTGTCTGTGCTTGGCACTGTGAGCCCTGCTCCTCCAGCTAACCGCTGGGAGCTGCTTTGTTTCACTGCTCAGGGCTAAGGCTTTCCTTATGGCATTCCCCATGGAGCCTGCTCCGGTGCAGTGCCTGTCCCAGAGACTCCCCAGAGCCAGTCCCAGTGTGCCCCTGCCCCGAGCCGTGCTCCTGCTGCCCTGCAGTGAACACTGCTGGTGCTCCCATGCAGCCAGCGCAGCACACGGCTGCTGCCCGCTGGGTGCTGAGGTGCCTCTGCCCACCTCCTGCTCCGCCAGAAGCCACCATCCAGAATCTGATGTCTCCCTCCAAATACACTCACACACGCAGATACATGGAGGTATATTTATATGCACATATACACGGGCAGTTTTGATTTCCTTCACGAGATCCATGCTGCAGACCATGTGTGCTGGCGCATTCAGGAGTCTCAGGACCTGTAGGCACAGAGGTGGTGCGCACCAGGCTGGGATCAGGACTCAGCTAAGGAAACTTCCCAGCAGTGCCACCAGATGTAAGTGACATCCCAGGAGATCACAGCCAAGTCCCCTTGCTCTCTCCACATCCCAGGCTATAACAAATGAAGCCAGATGGCCAAATATTGTGAAAGCTGTTTTGCTTCCTGACTTTTGGTTTTATGGTATGCGGTCATGATGTGAGGATATGTCAGGGTGTCAGACAGCACAGGGCCTGCCAAAGAATGGTAGAGAACTGTTCTGGGTAGAGGGAACAAAACCTGGCACAGATTGTGTTCATGCCCTCTATCAGTAGTCATCTCTTCTTTACGTGGGTAGTTTTGCATAATAAAACAAGAGAAAATGAACATACAATGATCAAAACCTTCCTTTAGTAAAGTCTTTCCAAATCAGTTGGTTCCCAGATTGTAGAACTGGGAATGGCGGTGGTTTGTGAGGTGATGATCATACTTTGGCTCACAGGGTATTCTCCTCCCTTTATCTCTCAGTGTAAGAAACAGGGATCCAAGCAGATCTTACAATTAGTAGGAAAAAAGGAAAACTGATAGCATTTATAGCTAAATATAATGTGTTCTATTTCATATAAAGGAAGTTTTCACGACCAAGAAATTTTTTCTTCAAGTTCTACTTTTCATATATTTTTGTTTAAAGAGAAAAAGATTTTGCTTTATTTTGCAGCTAGCCAATACAGAGACAAAAAGTAGTTTGACATTCAGTAGAAACCATTTGGTTAAGGAAGAAAATGTAAAAAAATCCCATGTCTCCAAATAAAATTTTCTCTGTGTAAGCCATCTGTGGGGGATAAGAAGGTTTTTATTCCTAAATATTTAATCCCAAATATATATTAAATCCTGAATATCAGGATGATCATTGCTGTCTAGTTTACCAGGAAAGAGCACATTTACTATTTTTAAATTCAGATACAGAAATCAGAGACATACTGTCTAGGATCAAACTCTGAAAACTTTCCCATAAAGACAGCCATAGTGATGAACAAGCCTGAGTTAGTGGGTTTTTGCTTTGCTGTTTGAAAATCCTCCAGTACATGGAGATTTCCAACAAAGCTGATTACCTAGGCATTGTGAATGTGCATTGCCAGCTTTATGCTGGATAGCCTCAGCAAACATCCCCCTCTTGATGAGAGGAGGATATCTCCTTGCTACATGGTACAAAAACTGCTCTTGATTTTCTTGTTTAATGAAGGCAGAATTTAGCCTTGGGGTAAGGAGATAAAATATCAGTTGTGACTGTGACCAGTGTGGTATCATAGCTGTACAGAAAAGACAGACTTAGCACGTTTCCGACATCCTCTAGGCCCTTTCAGCACTTCAAAGAAAACAGATGCAAATATGATGGGTTTCATATCAGGCTTTGCTTTTGTATTGCAGCTGGATTTTCTGGTTTTATAGTGTGTACACCACGTTAGAGTCTGCTGTGTTCCACAATAATAATTTTTGTCTTTATCACTGTGCAGCTATCACATAATCTAGGAGTTTAGCTGAGCTCTTGCAATAGATTATATTTTATTGACAATCAAAACCTAAATCTTGATGTTGTGGCAGGAGCTGATCTTTGCCTTGCAGTTTATTGGGCAATATTCAAGTTGTTCATACAGTTCTGTAGATATTCTGGATACTTCACAGACAGATATAACACCAGGCTCTGCCCTGAGGAATTTACACACAAAATTCAAGGTGGTGCAGGAGCAGAAGAGAAAGCAGATGATGTCTGAAAGGAAGACTGGGAGTATATCATCAGCCTGTAGAGCAACATTAATGTCAGCATTCTGAATATGGAAGTCACCAAAAAAGGCTGCTCTTTTTGTAGATTGTGTTCTTCTTTCCTCATTAAACATTCAGTTTTGCAGCGATGCTAATGTGTAAGCACTATGAGACCATGTAGGTAGCAGTTGCTGGAGGTCTAAAGTCACAGGTCAGTGTACTAATCACAGCGTGCTGCAGCAGCCAAGCAGCCACGGGGTACCAGCACGAGGCAGCAGCACTGCCCCGAGCCTGCTGCTGCCACATTGCTTCCGCACTGCAAAATTCATCGCAGGACGCGATGCCAAATCTGCTGGTCAACGCGCTGTATAAAATAGTTTTCTCTTTGTCACCAAAGAGTTTTAAGGATGCAGTCCTGCACAGTAGGGCTGTAATCTTGTTTATTCTTTGCAGACACTACAAGGCTTTCTAAAAGCCTTAGAGATCATCACACCCCTGTTATCGTAGCAGGTATGCGCCTTGTAATCTCGCCATGCTAATTGTTGAGAAAATGTGCTTGGTAGTCTACACCAGCAGAATCCCAATTGCCAAGGTAATTAATAGTGTTACAGACTTCAAGGCCATAATGCTCATCAGTTATTAATTAGCAATTCATTTTGCTGAATAAATAATACTTATGATTGATGATGGAACTTGTAATTGGGCACTAGTAGTGTTCCTCAAGGGAACAGCTTCTCTGCCAGTATTGACTATGACAGTAACAGCTCAGAAACCCAAGATCATTTAAGAAAATCTACTCTAAACAACTGTGACACAATGAAGGCATTTACATTCAATGTTGTTGGAAACATAGGGCTTAAACATTGGAGACTTGCCTATGCCAACCAAATGCTACTCTTTTTGTCTATTTTTCTTGCATGTTGCTTTACTTTAAGCATTGCCTCCTTATAAGGAAATTTCCTATATAATTTAATGGCATGCATTACATTGTCTTTATGAGCTTTCATATGCATTCTTCACAAATTCAGAAGATAGTATAATAAAGGAAATACTTCCCCAAGCAAAATAACCAATTTAAAAGAAATTTGTTCAGATTAAATCTATTTCAGATTAATAGATGGTGGAAATCACTTTTATTTTATATTAGTTGGCACTACCTTTTGACATAAATGAAATGGAACTTACAACCTCCACCCCCGTGATGGAAGGAGAAGCTGGTAAATAAAGCAAATAAGCTGTTAGTTTTAACTGGTTAGTCAACAAAGACAAGTATGGGAGGTCAGCTGCTGACCAGATGCTGCCTTCAATTAATATTCCACCCCTAAAAGACATTTATCGTTCAGTTTAGAATGCAGAGTAGCTGAGCCATAAAAGCAGCCCACAAAAGATATTTTAAAGCATTTATAATGACTAAATTGCTTGAAATAAATTAGCCCTGAAAATAAACATATTTTGTACAGCCTATGTAAACCAAATTTCTTATGCGTGTAAATTGCTTGGACTAAGAGAGAGCTTGTGTTTGACAAGAGCATACATTTACATCATTACTACTTGCAGGTTATTTTTTTTTTCCCTTTGAAAAGGGTTAATAAACTAAAAGATATCATTGCTAACTAAATGAGTCCTGCACCCTTTTAAGGGAGGAAGATGCTGCTGAAGACCAAGTTAAAAAGAAATGCAGAGCCTGTGTTGTAATGCTAACAGGCAATTAACAAACTCATGGGTGTTAATTATCTTCATACTGTATCATGTTCAATTAGCTCAGCCCCTGCAACAAAGGCAACCATGAGCAATTGCTTTGATAGGCGTACAGTACTTCATTTGTAGTTAATCGGTTTAAGCCTTGCAGTTGCTAGGCTACACCAGTCTCCAGAGGTAAAAAGCTGCACAGATGCACTATGTTTAAATGACTACAGAGAACTGTTTAAACTCAAACCATGTATAACTCTTTATTGATTTTTCAGAGAAGATCTCAGCTCTGATGATAAGGTTTTGATATATTTTCCTGCTACAGCCGGTTCCTTGGAGTATTGCAGAAAAAATCTGTCAATATGCTTCTATTATGATCTCTTGATCTGTGGCTATAAAAACCTTTAGCTGCAGCCCTTATTATAAAATAATGGAAGAAGCGATATTTGATTTTTTTCCCTTTTTTTTTCATCCTCCCACTCTATAATACATGGAGATTTTTTTCCCCGGTGCCTCTAGAACAAAATTAAAGTATGTTCCTCCTGTATTTCTATGTTAGAATAATACAGAAGAATTTCTACAACTAATTAATTTGATTGACTCTCAGCAGGAAAGGATCAGCTGTAGCATCATGAACTTTAACAATAACTACCAACTGATGGGCATTTCGCATCAATAAGACCATCACTAGCCTCCCTCACCTGTCACCAGGCAGGGAATGAGCAATAACCACCCCCTGCAGATGCACTGCTTAGCTCTTTCTGCCCGATTAGCAATTTATAATGGTGATCAAGAAACAGTCAGCGGCAAATCAAGACAACTGTCTGACTGCCTGTTTAATTGGCCTTGTTTGCTTTTTGATAAATGGCTCATGACTGCTATAGGCCTCCGTATTTTGACTTTTAATAGGCCACTGTGATTAGACTACCAACAGATACTAGGTCAAAGCTGAGGGAAGGTGCAAAAAATGTTAATTAATATCAATAATAGGCAATTATTAGTTAGACAGAAGGACCTACTAGCTGCGTGCTCTAATGACTCAGAGCTAACTTGAAGGGAAACAGTGCCAAATTAGCATAACTGTGTATGCAGGCTGCATTGTGGATCCTAGCAAACATCTGTTATATAATTCAAACAGAATTCTTCCTTTTTGCATGATGCTCACAAAATTATCAATTCTTTTTAGTCATTTCAGACACTAATGATACCATGGGGGTTACTGACCTCACAGCTGGGCTTTGTGTCTGTCCTTCGTATCAAGAGCTAAATTGCAAAAGTTAATAATTTAGGTGTGGTTTTCTAGATCTCTAAGTTAGTAACTCCTGTAGAAAGGTCACCAATACTCTAATTGGGGGAATACATGCTGAGCAATCATGTTAGTTCAAGTGTTGCTCTCACTACAAATAACTTTTGTCTCTTTTAGGAAAACAACCATGCAAAACAACAATGGATACTGAAATATTTGTGTGTCTGCTATTGCTGACCTGCTGAATAGGCACGATGCAATACAAGGCATATGATGAGAGTCAAAATTCTTACAGATAGGGATGACACAAAGAAGAAAAGGAGCTCCTTTGACTCTCTAATGGGTCTATTTTTCTATGGTGGTGTTCAGGATACTGGGTGTGTCACCCTCGTTGCAAACACGAAGCAGACAAAGCACACCCAAGGGCAGTTGAAGCACTTCACTTACAAGAAGTGCTGTAAGTAAACTTTATATAGAAGGGGAATGGCCCTAGATTTTAGGGAATCCTATATTCTTGGAAGCTTAAACTCTAAGTGAGATGAACTCTTGTGATGCAGCCGTTAGAGGAGACTTAGTTGAGAGTGCATTATCTTGTAAGTAGCTTAGTGATTTTTTCTCTTCACTAAAATGGTCAGAAATCCTTTATAGTAAAGAGTTAGTGACAGTCAAGCTCTGATATAGCTTTGCTCTGGGTATTTCTAAGGCAACTGCAGTCCCCACTAATATGTCTGTGACACTGATGGGAATTTGGCCATGACTGAAGAGGACACATTGATGCAAACAGAATGGAGGACTCATTATCAAGCCCAAAAGAAACATCTGTGACTGAAGGCTCAGGAAAGTGCTGCAGTCTCTGTAGAGGCTTGTCCTGATGGAGGTGGAAAAACAATCTCCCATTAAGGGCTATAACATCATATATCTATATATGTATTTATATATATATATATCTATATGTCTCATTCCTTTATAATTTTATATCTATATCTCCTTATCCAGATGTAAAATCAACAAGTGTCACCAATCCATGATTTGCCTCATCAGTAACATATGCAGCACCAAGACCAGGTTGATGGACTGTCTGCTTTGGACACAGTCTGGCTCTTGGAACCCCTACCCTGATATATGTTACAACAGTTTGAGGCAGGGAATGACTGTGCAGAGTTTTCTTTGAGTATTTCAAGATTGTTATATGACTTATATTCTAAAGTTAACGGAAAAGACAGGCTTTCAGTGGCTGACAGGATGAGAGGTATGCTGTTTGAGATGTCTTTAAAACAATATTTGGGAAAGAAAACATGCTCCTGGCACATCTTCTTTTGTAGGACTCAGGTGTTGGGCTGCAGAGAACCTGCAGTGCTGACTGACAGAGGAGGGGAAGAATTATTTTGTGCTCCCTCCTATTCAGAGAGAGGAAAAAGCAGGATTTGGGAGACTGGTCACTGCTTATAGGCTTGGACAGACAGCTGTGTATTACACTGTGTGGGATAAGCCTTGGATGAGGCTGTGTGGAGGTGTCCTGACTTCTGCTTGGCAGCCTGAGGCTTGGCAACCACAAGTCTGCAAGGGCTCCCCTGGACTAAAAAGGAATCATAGCAGACACAAACACAAATGACCTCCATCTGTTATGATGGATGTTTAATACTGCATTGTTTATTTGCAATGGAAAAGTACATGGAGGCCTAAGAGGAGAATGATGGAACAATTCTATGGTGAAAATACCTGCCCTGAGTAAAATACCTTACACTGAGTTACTAATCAAACAAGGTGGGAAGAAGTGTTTCTACTTCATAGCTTGAAGAAGAACAAGTGATTGAGGCAGGATTTGTTTACTTTCCTGCCTCCAGAGCTCCAGCCCCAAAGTCTTAGCCACAGAACTGTCCTCCTAAATACATCAAAAACTTCCTACAGTATTTTAAGTAAGCAGTGTTTATGGGCACACATATAACCTAAAATCATATTGGTTTTCTACTGACATGCATAACCTATTTTTTTATATATACAACAAATAGAGAATGAAAGATGTGACTTCAAAGAATTATCTCACCATCATCTTCATTTTTGATTTGACATTGAGGAGTGGGAGCAGTGGGAATCAGAGTGAAACGTATCAGCTAAGTGTTCCGGGCAGTAGTGTCCCCTTCTCATCTCCTAAGGAAGGTATTTTACTGCTTATCTACCTACTCAAGTTTCACTTATCTGAAGAGAAAATTCTTTTGTACTTCCAGATTTGTAGCCAAAATACACGTTGCGATGCTTATCAGCTTAAGGAGTCATATATGTTAGTATTTAAATGTTGAGATTCTAGTTGATGCAAAATGGAACCATCATAGAAGTACACTGAAAAATGGTCATTTCCAGGCTTTAGAAGAGCTTTTTTCTCACAGAGAAGTCTCTCTGATAAGTTTCCTATAGAAAAGGTGAATAAAGATGTAAAGTGTACTGAGGTGTAGATTTACATGGAATATTTGAAGGCATCTGACAAAGCAAAAGATCTTTAAAAAATTCTAAACTGCTATTTAGACAGGATTTGTATTGAAAGCAATTTGTTTAATATACCAGAGTTTTGAAATCTTAAGGGTATTTAACTTCAGTTGTTGTTTGTTATCTCTCTGTTAAACATTCTTGATATCTAGAGATTTAAACATTAGTCTGGGGGAAGAAAACAACCCCGGCAACCTCCTTCTGCAGTGTATGTACCCTGATTGACCTTTCTGTATTCTCATTTATTTTGCATAAATTATTTTACTAACCTCATCAGGGAAAGAATTGTGAAAACATATACTTTAGACAGCATGGAAGCCTTGCACTGAAAATCACTCATGATATAACACATTTTGGTACATAAGGATTATTGTTTGAAGAGCTGTGGGAGGTTTTAATTTCAGTAGAATGATCTGGCCCAGCTGTTAGGTGTACTCTTTTGCTTTCCAGTTCCCTTGAATTATGTAAAGTGAGTTTTACAGTGCCCAGAGAAGTCACTTTCAATGTTCAGGTCTGCTAAAAGCTGGAGCACCAGAGCCCTGTGCTGGAATATTGCACCTCTGTTATGAGGTCTGGTTCTTCCAGATCAATTCTGACTAAACCTTTTCTGAGATGCTCTGAAAGGACACATTCTCATCATCACACACAGCCCCGGGAAGTTATTTTTGGGTAAGCAAGGAGTCTAGAATATATATATTCTAGAATATATATAATAATATGATTGTCCTCACATGATCTTCAGTTGTCTTCTAAACCACCTCTTGTGAAACCCCTGGTGATAAGGTTATAGAAAAACACAAGGAATTTGAGAAGTTTACTCTGTTGTGAAACTGGAAAAAACTCTGAAATTCATAAAAGCATTTGAAGTATGAGAAAAGTACTTACAATTAGCTCTACTAATTGTGCCAGAAATGGATGAGTTTACTATTTATGTCGGTTTGCCATCTTTCTATGAACCCTAAATTGTTGGCTATTGATACCTGTGACAGTGAATTTCTATGCTACATGGATGTGTTTGAAACTCTTTGAGCCCAGACCAGAAACTTTCCTCTGATTCACTAAATGTAACAGGCTCCAATAAGCTCAGAAAGAATAGCTGTTTGTCTGAAGATAGCCAACATTTTCCATATTAAATACATTTTTATTGTATGAAGTACTTCAATGGGAAATAATACAGTATCCTGCAATCTTTCTCTTGAAGACTTTATATTCTTCATTGTGGAGCGCAAATGTCTGTAACGCTTATCCAATGTCAGCATAGCTTAGAAGCTGCATGTGACATTGGAAATAATGAACATTTGTATTTCACAACTTCCCATATCAACACTTAGTTTGAAAGTTCTTTGGTTTAGATTTTATAAAAAGAGAATCACAGAATTGTCAGGGTTGGAAGGGACTTCTGGAGATCATCCAGTCCAATCCACCTTGTAACAAAATGCAGCCCCGATAATTTCTTTTTGTTTGCTCATTGTAGGAGACACATCAAACACTTAATACCAAACATATTCAATTCAGGAGGCTTGAACTTCTTGTCTTCAAATTTAGCTTCATGCATGGCTTTCAAACATTAAGGTCTTTTCTGGAAAGCTGTAAGCCTTGCAAAGTTGGTTGTGCATATCCCAGTTAGACAAATAGGAATGTAAAGTGGGTTTGTCTGGTTTTGTTCAAGCAACATCAGAAAAGTTCTTTATCTTTCCAAAACAATATTCCACGTGTTTCTCATGGTCTCTTGAACAAGATCTTGACTGTTGCATACATAAAATGAGAAAGTGTGTGTCTTTAACACTATTATTAAAATGCACGTCAAATTAGTTATGGATTTAATTTTTAAGGTCTATGACTTTATAAGACTTCCATTTTATTAGCTTTTTATTTTTTAAACCAGTAGAGAACGCTTTATCACAAGCTGTCATTTCAAAGCACTGGATTGTGTTTTGGTAAGAGATGTCTTTATCTCACCTTTTTTGTACAGTCTCTTCATCGGCTGCCTGTTACCCCATCTCCTTGATAAGATATAGTATGGGGCTAGGCCATTATTACTCTTGGCAAGACAATGGATTTTAAAAAATCCCCCAGAGATTTGTAATAGTAGTTATCTTTTGTGCTCGAAACACAGGTTCTAGAGTCTTAGAACAACAGAATCCTTGGAAAACAGTTTTGATTTCCTAAAGCCGTAACAACCAATTCTGCCAGTACTTTGCCTTGTGTTTAGCAGGTTTGGTATGGCAAACTTTGCAGACATTCTGCTCCTCTTTTGTGCTGTGCTGATGAAAATGTCTCTCTCCTATTCTTGCCTGATTCCTAAACATTACTGTCCAGACCATAAGTACTAGGGATGTGTGAATGCAGGCGGCATGATGTAGACATAGGCTCTGGTATATTAGCAGTAGAGTATTGAAATTAAAACCTGAACCCAGCTACAGAAGATGAAATTAGGGCATAGTTTTGGTTGTTAAGATTAGAGAGGAGTTGAATTAAAGCCTTCTAAATTCTGAACAAATACAGATCTCTGCCATTTTCAATTGTTTCATAATGAAGTTATCTGGAGACCTATCTTGAGATCATTTAAAATATCTTTTAAAGCATAATGTGTTTCAACAAAATTGTCTTCATATCAAATAACATTGGAAAATGCTAAAAATATCAATTTCAAGTGCATTACTCTTGAGTATGTTAGGTGATATGGACCTTTTGTAACATAAATTATCAAATGCAAAAATATCAGAGGATAATGTTCTCTTTCTATTAGGCAATGGTCTCAGAACTTTGTACTAGAATTTGTGGTTATATGCTGTGAAGAAAGTACAAATTTTCAGAGGCTACTAACATGAAAAATAGAGTCCAGCAAAGATTTAAAAAAAAAAAAAAGGAAGAGGAAAATAGATGCCCTAGGAAGCATTTGGAGGCCACTGTAGCTTTTTTCTCCCCAAACAATGTGTTACCTTTGTATAATGATTAGATCATGTTTATGTATTTTATCATTCCTAGTGAAAAAAAGAACAACTGTAGGGAAAAAAAGAGAATTCATGATACTCAGGGATTTATTTTTGACTGGATTAACATAGAAACAATGGCCTTTAGGGGGACTTTAAGGGGACTGATGAGATTGTACGGTTGTCCTCAGACTGAGTCATGTGCTGCGAACTCAGATGCACAGGATGCACTTGGGAGGGAAGTAAAAATTCTGTTCTCATCTAAGCCGAAATCCTGTAAGACTCATTCAAAACAAAATCCTTCAAGTGTATCCATTTAATCTGTGAGACCAGATACAAGATTAATTTGAATGTACTGCTAATCTATAGATCTCAAGACACCGGAGCTTCTCGTAGGGACTGCCTAATGTGCTGCCTGCCATAGTGCTGCTCACACAGCCCCTGGTCTGAAGAGACCTGAGCATCTGCGCTCTGCAGATCAGCCTTGCCCAGAGGCTTAAAACTGCTTTAATTTTATTTTAGACCCAGAGTGCACGAGACTGAGTGCCTGGATATACTTTCAGCATACTTCAACTTTTCCTTTGGACTGTCTGTGAGCAGATAGAGCAGCAAAGGCATCCTTGTTTCCTAGCATAGCTATTCTCTCTTGTGAGGTAGAAATCAAAATTATCGCTGTGAGAAGAAAAGGTCTGTCATGCAACTTCTTGAGAATTTTCATCTTGCCACCCAAGAACTTTCTTAAGTAAAATTACAGCTAGTTAGGGAGTTAGACTTCAAGAGAAGCAGAATAGCTTCTCTCTGAATGTGCAGTTAGATGGGATCAGGCTTAGAAGAATGAATGCCTGTCTGGGTTGCCTGATACCACTTACAGTCACATAAAAACCCAAAAACTGCTAAGTGAATGAAACTATACTGCTTTCTGGTTTTCTGGGAGAAGAATATTCTCTTCTTGGCCAGCCCAAAGCAGTCTATTTATCCTATAATTTTCATATATTATGTTTATGTTTTTATCTTCTTGTCAAAATTCAACTATATTTTTGAAAGTGAATCCTTGTTCAATGTTTTTGCAAAGCCTTTTTCTGGATGAAGTTCAGATGAAGGACACAAGCAAATGCAGTATCTTCACCCAGCGGCTGGGTGAAGACTGCAGGTTTCCAAGACAAATGAAATGAAGTGACTAATTATAATTCTACCACCTTAGGGGAAAAAAAAAGCAAATGGCACTTTGCTTTATTTTTACTTATTTTACTTATCAAATCTATGCTCAAAATAAGCTGAGTAATTTCTCCCTGAGCACAGAGGACCCCAGACCTTGTGTGGAAGGGCAAGCAGGGCACCTTGTAGCACAGTCACCGAGTGCTGTCTCCAGGGCCCCTCACGAGAGCAGGTCTGCTCCACTCTGCTCACAGACGAGCCATCTTCTGAGATAGCCCTGGCTGAAAGGCTTGTCACCAAGGACAAGATGCTATATGGATGCCTCCCACATGTTATACGGACCCGATGGTCTGTTTGTCTGTTTTTATATATGTTCTTTCCCTTGCACGTGGTTAGGCATCTTTGGCTCCCCAGACTTTCGGATTGGAATGAGACCGTAACTTAGGCTTTACCACCATCTTCATTTGTACCTTACAACCCTTTTCCACTGTATGTCATCTCTGTAGTAAATAAAAATAAACTGTATGTTAAGTATATCATAAAACCTGCTGGTACATCCATAATTTGTGCATCCAACCACAGATTGTGTTATAAATAATTGTTCGTCACTAGACTCTATTTTCGGCAGTCAGCCTGTAGCTGTATCTTTCCTCAGGAATTGTTCACCACATTAAAAATTACCACATGGTTAACTAATGTTCTGTTTAGCATTTTTGCAAGGAATAATTGACACAGATGCACAATCAATGCTGTCTATACGAACTTAAATTTAGCTGCTTCAGCTCTCATTAATGCAAAAAATTGCATGAAATGCTATATTCTGATGGTGAAAAGTTTAATAAATGAAGCACAGCTCTGCTTTTCTGTCTTTTCTGTTATGCAAAATAAGTGAGAATGTGTCTTTGGAGTAGTGAGATGCTTTTTGAGGGGGGAGGTTTTGCTAAAGAAAGCTTCGGATGGGCCAAATACATGACCAAATTTTCAATGAACTTCCCAGGATTTCTTTTATTTAATATAACTTAGTTGTCAAATTTGAATTCTATTCCTTAGTTTTAATGGTTAATATATTTTAAAACTAGAGAAGCTTAATTGTGACATATGAAAGTCCTTATTTAGGGTAGATTTTTAATTTGATTGCTGTCTGCCCTGCTGTGTAAATAGTCTCTTGGGTATGGATTTTTAAGAGTGTGTGCTCTCCTTTACATTTCACTGTGTGACAATTCCTCTTTACCCATCCTCTCCATCCTCTGAGCAAGCTAAGAGCAGACAATAGATACATACTAATGGAGCTGTGTACTTGCCATCTGTAAGAGCAGCTGCTCTCCTGCATCTGTACAATATGTTGGAACTGAGAGCTTCACTAATCTGCATAATAAGGAGAAGGCTTATCCCACTCTAGCTAATAATCGCAAGCAATCGATGCACTTCATTCCCCCACTGTAGAACACAACAAAGTTTCAATATGTTTGCATATTCTCCAGATATACAGAGGTCAAGCAAAAGAATGGACTGCTCATTTTCCCTCAAGCAGTAAAGAAAATTCCATTCTCTGTCATTTGTGAAACTGTTATCAACAAGCCCGCATTACTGTATTCATATTTTGCAATTCAGATAGAAAAGTAAAAACTTTAAAAGCCAAATTAAAATATCAGTACATCCAATCAAGCATGTCTTTTAAATTCTCTGTAGTATTGAGTATTTTGGGTTTGTACTATGACCTCTTTCTCTAACCTTGACCCCTATGTAAACATTAAATTAGCTAACATATGATTTCCCCACCCTATGCCCTATTGAACATAATCCATGTAGAGGAGTGATGCTAACTAATTTCTTTTGCTACAAGTACATTACGTCCACACACTGATGGAAGATTATACAATTGCCCTTCTCCTAACTGTTGTGCACACAGAGGATGAATTTGAAATTCATGGCCATTTCAGAATGGAAATTTGGTTCATGACTCTCACAGAGGGAGAAAAGGCTGTAAATGCTGTATTACATGGAGGAGCAAAAGAATGAAAAAGAAAATAGGCCAAGAGAAAGTGATAAGCAGTATTTATTTTCATCTCATTTACGACATCAGGGTGAGATGTATATCTCATCTCTACCAGCATCCTTCAGGCAGCAAGGTTGAATGCAGAAAAATGATGAGAAAAATTTCACCTAGAAATAGAAAAGTAAAAGTTGAAGGTAAATAAATATCTGAAGTCCTGTTACAAAAGCATCAAAAGAAAAGCTATTCTCTGATTTCTTGTGAACTTGTTGCAACTGTATGTTTTCTAATATTGATAATTCGCTCTAGATGAAATGAAAGAGGCAATTCTGAAAGAAAACTGAGTGCAATAGCATTTACAATGTTGGACTAATGTGCAATCAGTCTGTAACAAGTTTGTTTTCCTGGCAGCTGCAGGAGTAGCTAGCAGCCGATGGAATGTGGGCAAACAGGTCCTCCTTCCCTCTCTCTTGGAGGAGAATCCTAACCATTCTCACAGGGAGTCCCTGGAACCTTCCCAGCCACTCCAGTGTATTTATAGAGCATAGCAACTGGGGTAACAACTGGCTCAAGAACAGTGCCTATATTAATCTATGAACTTGTTGTGGCTAGCAAAGTTTATAGGACACAAGCTATGACTTGTGGGGTACAAAGGATTTTAAAAAACTTAATGGCAGAATCTCTAAGCAGGCTGGCATCTGGCAAAGCTCTTGGAAAACGTGAAAAATGTTGGTGCGTATGTGCTCTACAAACCTACTTAACACCCAGGCAACTTTTCATCTCCTACAGACTTGAAGGTTTGTGATCTGGCCCAGCCATAGTCATGTTTAGAAGCTGCAGACTGTTTGCTTTAGCTCCAACAAACCATGTTTTTGGTGGGTGAAGGCCACGTGCCCTGAAAACTAGGGAGGCTGTGCATCAGAGCACTCCTCGAGCAGCTTTGCTTCGTGCCTGCGCTCACCTCTCCCAGCACAGGGAAATCCTTGTGGCAGCACTTCCCACTTCAGTTCAGCAGGATGTAGAGGCTTCTTTGAAGCAGAAAATGCTGGGAGCTGGCAGTGACTATTTTACTTCTCATGGTATCAATGTGGTTTTCTTCCTTGCACACTGGTAAAAAGAATCAGATAATTATCTCAGAATTTTAGTTTTCAGACTACAAGTGGCTTATCTTGAAAACATAAATCAAATATGTTGCAAATAAACTAAAGTTTTCATGTTAAAATCAATCTATTATTGTTTTTGTTGTTGTCCCAGAAGTCAGGCTTTAAACATGAATATTGGATAATACTGGGTCAATGATTTTGAAGACCATAGTTGTACAAAACTGTATTTGTGAGCCTGCACAAGGAAAAAGGGGAGGTTAAGACCCAATCACTTGTGACAAAAAGGGGATTTTTGGAAGAGTATTTATTCATATTCTGGCTCTGGTTCTGGAACCCAGGCAAGCAGTTTTGGTGTTCCCCCTCTGTGTCTGTGGGTGTGCAATCGCTGTCAAAGCAGAATTTAGGGGAACATGTCAAATTACGTGATTTTTTTAACCCTAACCCCCCACTCCCACCCCCCAAATCTGGAGTTTTGTGATGTCCTGGACATACAGGATGTGCTTCAGTTTTTCTGTCATATTACCATTCAACATTGCCATTCATGATGCAGAGCAAAACTGTGGTAGATCTTTTTGCATTTCATGCTCTTTTGATGCATTGAGCTCTGCAAAGTGGAAGAAAGCTTGGGAGAAAACTCAGATCCGGTGGATTTGGAGGGGGTGCCACACACACATCTCTGCCTTTTCAATACAGTCAGCCAGGCTCTTTGCTCACACCATGCTTAAAAAGGAAACAGTAGCTCTAATGGGGGAAAATCAACAAAACCCAGTGACATCCCCAGATGTCCAGCCTCCATTCAGTGACTGACAAATGTGCAGCAGATGGTACAAGTGCTCCCGGATGTATTTACAGATCAATGTAAACGTAAATAAATAACTAGCAGCAAATGCAAGCACCTACCTTACTGCTGGTGCCCTGGTGGCATTAATGAGTCTGACCTGACTTGAAACATGGAGGAAGAAAAAATTTGCTGGAAGTTATTTGTCCTAATGTACAGAAGGGAAATGGCAGATCTTACAAGCTCAAGTCTCTTTTACTCCCAAGGAAAATTTCAGAGAGAGTTAAATGGATTAGTGAGTGTTTTTGCCACCTCCTTCTCTATAGGTGCAAGGAAGTAAGGAAGGAGCCCTGATCTATTGAAACAGAGTTTTACAGGTTTTCTGGTGTAGAGGAGGTTTGTCATCCCCTAAAACTAATCAAACAGAAAAAAAAAATCACTAGAACATTTTCCAGTGGTATTAATTTAACGGCACTAATTATGACATGCTCTATAAGCACATGTGGGCACTGCGTGTCTGCACTGAGAGACCTTGTTGTCTAAATAAAAGTGCTCTCTTTGAAGCTTCTAGGTGGCCAGAAACAGCCCCAGAATTCCCCAGCTTGCCTTAAAAGCAAAGCAGCCTCACTCCCTCTGTTCACTACTTGAGTTTTGATGCTGTCATGTCTTCTCCAAAACCAATCACACGTAAACTTGTACTTGTGAGTAATGAACCCATTACTCGTGAGATGGTTCACATACTTGAAACACCTCAATAAAAGCTGTTAGAAACATTATCCTCTGGAAAATTTGGGTTAAAATTTTTGCCCAGTGAAGTCAATGACAGCAACCTGCTCAGACAAAAAAAAGTACACCTGTGTATCGGAATATTTTGGAGTCCCACAGCTACCAGTTGTGCACCATGACCATTTTTTGAAATAATCTCCCCCCAAGAAACATTTCTGAATTCAGACTTGGTTTTTTTTTATCAATTTAGAAATATTTCTGTAGCTATGTAAAACTGGAACATTGTGACTTTGCTGGTTTTTCCAATTTTGAATCTGTTCCTGTGATTTCTCAGTGCAGGATGAGATTACTGGACAACCTAATTTTGGGATGTATATTTTAGTATGGGTGTATTGATAAATTTAGCCTACTAATTAGCACTGAGTAGAATATTTATTTGACCTGCAAATCTTCCAGAGCTACTTTCAGATTTCACCAAGGAGGTTTACAGAACTGGAGGAACCATTACTCCGTGTAGGAGTTTGATTCACTTTTTAAAATTAGCACCATTTGTCTGTTTTAAAATGTGTGTGCCTTTAAGTTCTAGTTCTTAATAACACCAACTCAGTAAGTTCTATATAGTTACAGAAATACTGATTTTCAACATGTTTTGAAGTAATGGATGGTTTTAAGAATACAACCATGCAGAAATGAACATCTCTCAAGGCAAATTGGCTCAGTGGAGTTTTTTCACTCAACTTCAATGGGTCCAGGATTATCCTCTTCTGCTCACAGGCAGGAGATTAGGCCTTTTATGCATAGTTATGATTCTTCCTCTGATGAATATATTGGCTGGAAAACTTACTTTTTATGAGTTTGTTTGCACATTTTATATTTTGTATTGCATAGAATAAAGGTTTAGACCCAGACTTTGGACCTAAAATCAAAACAGAATCCAAATGACAAAGTCAGATGGTCCTAAACCTGGGAGTCTGAAATCGGGACAAGAATATTCAAAGCAAAAAAGAGAGGGCAGTGACCAAACACAAATTCCAACTGTAGGAGCATTGACTGGAAAGCTCAAATGCCTTCTCTTTTCCTTGGATGGACCCGTTTTCCTTAATCTCTGCCTGAAACAAATGGCATCAACAGCTGGGCAGTGTTTGCTAAATGAAGCCTTCTCTTCCTGAGTTCCTTGGTTTCAAAGTTTAAACATAGTGTATCCTTTACTACAGACTATTTCAATTTGCCTTCCTGCTAACTCCAGTCTGTAGTGCACTCTTGCATGCATGCTCAGGTAGTGGGTTTTTATTTGTGTGTGTGTTTGGTTGTTCGGGGGTTTTTTGGGTGTGTGTGGGGGGGTGTTTCTTGTGTTGGCAGTTGTTATTTCCTGTATGTGTTTTATCTGGGAAAACTGAAGAGAGATGTACTGCAAAATCGGAGAAATGACACTGTTTCTGGAAGAGAGAAGTCTTAATTTTTGACTTGGACTTTTTGCCATTTCTCTGTGCCTATATTCATCCAAAGGCATCGCTGCAAACCAAGACATTATACCTGAAGTACAGCCTAAGGCAGCAACCTCTACCCAAGGTGCTGGATGAAATTTGTGGCTTCTGTGGCACAACACTCAGTTCCTGGGAGCAGCGCTTGCTGCTGCAAGCGGCAGCCAAATGCTTAACTGCATCATAACTGGGGCCTTTGTAATCCCGGGTAACCAGATTTGATTCTCTGTTTCAATTCCTCAATTTTCCAAATGAGAACATTGACACTTTCATCTCAGAACTAGAATGGGATTAAAGATTCAAGTGATACAGTGCTCTGAATTGAGAAAGTACCAATCCATGCCAAATACTGTAATTAGTAAAATCTGTATTTGTAAAATAAACACCAATTCTTACAAAGAATAATTTCATTTCCTGGAAACGATGCATTTTTATAAGGTCACAGAAAGGCTCCTGTAATATTGTGGATAGTGTTAAAACTCCTCTAGCAGTTTGGTATGAATTATTTTCAAAACCATAAATTAGTATGAGTCGTATGACATCTCTGTGTATCCATCTATCTGGATATAATTTTAATTCTACTCCTGTTTCATTTTTCTTTTGTCTTAAAAAAAAATCAGAAACTATCAGCAATTTCTCATATCAGCAGTATTGATGTTATATCACCTATAGAGTACATGTCAGATTTGAAGAAGTTTCTCTGTCAAACCCTTACTGAACATCCAGCCCACATGCAGAACAGGGATCAGCATTGAATGGGGAAGAAAAGTTGAGTTTTAGGAGAAAGGATGGTGTGCCCACAGGACACAGCAGCCAGGGTGAGCCATTTTCCCGCAACCTTCTGGCAGCCCAGTATAGGCCACAAGAGATCAAAGTCAGCTCAACCATCTTTACAGAGTAATGGAGTAAATAGGTCACCCATTACTGATCCTGTGCTGAAAAAATAGCTCCAGATGTATTTCAGATGGCCTGACATCTTTCGTACAAAAGCCTGCTCACTCAGGCTGTGTACAAGACAACAGGATTTGATTTTCAATATAGTTCTTAAAATACAAGAAAGCAGACAAACACAACTGCATATCAAAATAAGTCTGCCATTGCTAGGGTTAAATACCCAGCGAAAAGGAAGCTCTTGTTTTTCAGTGTAGTTTGAAAGTAACACCTTTCAAAAGATAAATGCTGCTGTGCACCTTTAAAGTTATTTAGGTCTTCCTTAGCTCTGTGTTATAATGATTTGTTCTGTTGGAAAAACATGCAGCAAGGGAGTATATTTACAGTTCTATAATATGTGGAGTGTGCTTACCTGCAGGAATATGGGCAAGTGGTGCTGGAGGAGGTGTGCACACACAAGACTAGGAAAAATTATTGGCTTAGAAATGTTAACACTGCTGCTAGCCGCAACAAAAATCAGACCTTCTTGCTTTTAACTTGGATCAAGGGAAAAAACTCGGAAGTGAGAAAGGCTCAAAGATATTGAATAATTGGTAAAGTCAAATTAGATTTTAAATGTATTGGGTCTTCTGCCTATAAATGCAATGGAGCATTTTTTCCTCTCATTTTCACCATTACCATGCCAGCTGAAATAAATGATGCTCCCCTTTTTAGTCTATGACATTGTAGTGATGCCATTTCACACATCTAATGGGAGCACATTTTGCTTGAATAAGCCTATTAAAAAAATTCCTTGTTTTTGTTGTACCAATGTATGCTGCGTGTGACAGCACAGCAGGTGGCTGCATGGAGGTGAACTCTAATTAATTCCAATCAAAAAGTGAGAGACCCGGATAACAAGCTCCACAATTAGCAAATTACATCAAGTGTGTGCAGCTATCCATCAGGAAGTGGCTGCCTGGACACCAGTGTAGCAGTGGTAAATCCGGCCAGTTCATGGCTGTGGCAAGCACTTCCCCAGGCTGTAAAGCCAAGGGAGATATCCTCTTGTGGCTACCACCAGTGTCCAGCCAGACCCTGCCAGCCTTTCTGAATGGAGGTCCATGGACTTGTTGTGACCACTCATTTTATGAGGAAATAAAATAGCAAACAACAGTAAGAAATAAAATGGGTGGTCTTCTTACCTCCTCGTCATTAGAGTGTCCTGAGCTGCATGATGGACTTAGAAACAGTGTGGCCTTACACTTGCTTTTAAAAGCTGCGCTGTGAGTATTTCACTGTGCCTTTCAAAGCACCTATAAAACATAGGAAGGGCTTGGGGGAAAAGATTTTCTCCCACCATAAATCAAAAGTGAGCAGACAAAGGTCAAAATACCAAAAGCCACAAGAACATTAACACTTAGGATATAAAGATTTCCTAAGAAACTAATGCGTGCTCTTTCCCCAGATAAAGCAGACACCTTATCTTGGGGAGTTTACAAAATGGAGCCAAGCTATACAAGTAACCACTTAACGAAAGCAGGGCCTGGATCTTTTAGCAGTCTGCAGTCATTAAAGCTCTCGGAAAGTCTCCCAGGAGCCAATATGCTTGTTTAAGTATATGCTGTAAAAGGTCCCTGAGATTTACAAGGAACTGCTCCATGCTAAGCTAGGCACCATCTGATAAACAAGCAATTTTAGCTTCAGGCTAAACGATGCTCTTTGAGGCTTTGATTTACAATGCTGCAGATGATATATTTGTAGTTCTAGGATGGGTTCTGCTGCGGACCTGCTGTGATTACTCATCCATGAACTAAGTTAGGGCTCAGATCTTCAACTAGGAGGTCAGAAAATTGTCAGCGGAGCAAGAAATGTTTGATAAGGTTTATTTAGATGCTAACCACATTAAAAAAATTAAACTAAGCAAAGGAAGGTGAACAATTCTTAAGCTTTCTAGGGACCAAGCCTAGGGTTTTTTTCGGTTTTTTTCCTTCTTTTTTTGGTAGCTTAATCTTAAATGTATTTTGAGTGAAAAAGTTACAAAAGTAAGTCCCAAATTGACTTTCTGGACTAATTTTACTTTCATTAGGCTATTTTTTTGAAAAGAGGGATGCACTTAACATCTTAAAATAGAAAATATTAGCTTCTATTTTATGAAATTTCTCAGACCTGTTATACTTCTCTCCTACATCTAAAAAACAACTTTGAAAGAATCAGCACAAGAGAAGTCATATAAACTTGAAAAATTTAGATTAAAAACCTGGGCAGCCTTAGGGGAAAGAGCAAGAAGGAAAAGAAGCAGAACCTAACATTTCAGGAATGCATGGCTTTGTAATTTTTTCACTGATCCCAGATATGTGGGCCCAATCCTGCACACTGCTGCGTGCCTCCTGAAAAGTGGTGAGTTGTCTCAACTGCCGTTAAAGCTGGAATTTTTTAGACATTCCTTTAACTTTGCTGTGAGGCATACACAATTCATGAATTTAAAAAAATGTGATTTTAACCTTGCTGCTACATATATTAGGATTTTTTTTTTCTCCAGAAAAGAACACAGATCAAGCATTGTTAGAAACAGATTAAACACAAAATTTTAGTTAAGAAAAAGTAACCTTTATTTGTTGCTTTTAAATAGTATGTATGTGTTCTGAAATCCTTTTCTGTAACACTAGCTGTTGATCTTACCTAAATAATGTCACTGGAAAAGCCTGGAAAATGTGTTTTGTTATCGCAAAAGCTGTAGAAAAACTTTAAAAGGATACCTTTTTTGCTCCTTTTTCTAGGTTGTTTTCAAATGTAAACCTTAGACTTCGGAAAACTGGGGGTCTGAAGATTTTTAAAAGTGTTTTGCTTTTAAAATGTAGTTTTAAAAAATCTTTTAAACACACCATTTTGTTTCACTATTAGACCTTGGCTCCATTAGATACTTGGTCCATGGAGCTCTCTGCCTTTGAAGTTCAGCATGCCCTGAATTCATTCCACCTTGGCTTCTTGCAAAGTTCATCTGAATTTATATTGACATTTATAAATCATTATGATTTCATAAGGCAAAGGAGGCTTTTATCACATGAGCATATGACTGAAAGCAAACAAAACGTTTCAGAAAGCCTCTGGGACTCAGCAATTGCAGAAGGGGATGCTTCCAGCTGTGCTTGGGGGAAATACATAACAAGATGTTTTCATTTTTAGCAAATACTGTGCAAAGTGTGCGTGTGGCAGTTGAGATACTCAGGTAATATAATCTTGTGTTGAATTATATGACATCCATTAAATTCAGAGATGTGGCACTTATTTAAATATCAGGGTTATAGGCAGTGTCCAGAAATTGTTAAGGATCGCAATTGCAGTCACATAAGTAGCAATAACTGGAGTTTAGGCTTCAAAATTACTATCTTTACTAATTTTCTGCAATGCACTTTTTAAAGATTCAAATTTAGAGTATAATATTTTGGCTGGAATCTCTTAGTACAGTCTGGCCCGTAAACCTAATAACCAATGTGGGGGTTTTTCTTAGATTTTTATTTTTTTTTTTTTAAATGCCAGCTGGTGGATGCCACCCCTTAAGTAAAAAGAAATATCCTGAGTTTTTCTTGCTCAAAATCTAGATACAACCAATTAAGTCCTGCATTTTCTGCAGATATTACATGTGACATAAATTGTGGAGTGAGTCAGATAGCGCAAATATCTTACATGAGAATTCTCCTTCACAAATCTTCCTATTAAAGTTTGAACAACTTCAAGGAAATAACTTTTAATTTCAATTGTTTCAGCAACTCAGACACTGGGCATTGGCCAGTTTCCAGAGGGTAAGCTGGTGCCATTCCTAGTGTCATCAATGGGGCTAGCGGATCAGCAAATGAAGTGTGTATGTATCTGTTAGATATGTAACATGCAAAATACAATATCAAGGTCTAATTGTCAATGTAAAAGGTCACTTACAAGGTGCCTAACTTTTTAAGTAGTACATAGGAGGAGTACACAGGTTCTTTTATTGGTTTCAAGGCTTTACATGAAATTAAATAGGGTATCTTTAGAAATACTAGTAGAAAAATAACAACATGTAAATCATGGCTTTTACTATATTAGTAGAGAAAGACTCCATGGGAACTTGTTTTCCAAGAGTACAGTAAGTTACATATGAGTTTGCACAATAAAAGGTAAAAGCTTGCAAAGCCACGCTGTCACTCAGAGCAGACTGGGTCCAACAACTGAGCAGTTGGAGGGAGGATTTGTGAGAAACCTCCACTGCACAGCTTGGAGTTTCAGCTGCTCTAAAGCCAGGTGATCCCCAGTCCCCCAAGGCAGAGAAGCAGTGATGCTAGTAGGGAGGAGCCGAATAAGGCTGCCAGCCACGCTGGCATGGGTGCAGAAATGACGAGATGGATCCATTGGCACCCCAGCTGTGAGCGTCCTCTGTCCCAGCAGCCGTGGCGAGGTGAGAGCAGGTCTCGAGTTGTCCTCTGCTGATCAGAGGAGCTCAAAATAGCTCATTCAAGCAATGAGAAGAGGCACAAGCCCTCTGCTCCTTGCCTTCCCCTGTCCTACTGTGAGCTCCCAGCCTGTGGGTGGGTGGGCAGCATCTTGGGCTTTGCTGTCCAATGATGCAATGCAGAGTGGTCTCACTGTCCTCCCTTCAGACACTTGCCCTCTCCACAGGCTGCATGGACAGGGGATCAGCAGAAATATTTACTTCCCCTTTTATTCTGGACCCATAAAAGCTATCACGGCTTCTGCCAGGCTGTTCTTATTGGTTTTTCTTGACTAAGAGCCTCTCCATCCAATGTTAGAATACTGGTTGGCAAACCAAGAGTGTGCAGTTTTCCCTCTGCTCTGCTTCTGGGGCTTTCTGACCTATGGAGATTGGTCCTTGAGATCCTCTGGCCTCATTTCAACTGTCAAGGTCAGATGAATGTGGAATCTGAATCCTCATGAATATCATTATGCCTCAGTATTTTCCCAAATTTTGCATGCTGGTACCTTTTCAGATCCTTTGCAAGGCTACTCATCTTGAAAAATAAAATAAATTGGTAAATCTCTATGCCAATTGCAGAAGATAGAATCTAGGCAGCTCACAAAAATGTGAAAATATGCAAAGTAAACAGATTGTTTCTGACAGTAACAGCCCTGCGATTGCATAAAGCATCATCAAATTGCAACATGCATGTATTAAGCTTTGAGAACAACTGAATTCACAGTGACATATTCTCAGCTCTTGAATTCATTATCACACCTGCTCAGCTTGGAGATTTGCAGTATTGCACCTTCTTCTAAAAGGTGGTCTCCAAAGGAGCACTGTATTATCAATGTAATCTCATTTGGGTTCAATTTTATGAATTTCTCTGTGAGCTGTGTGGAGAATTGTAGTGAGGGCAGGGCAGAAGGGTCCCAAACAGAGGTAAATATATGCAAACTCTTCTTTGGGTGCTGCCTTCTGCAAAGATGTTTGTAGCAGAACCATAAGTGCTCCTGAAAGGGGATGGTGAAGGGGCAATGTGCTGCAGTGCCATCAAATCAGGGTCTGACTCTGGCTATAGAGAGCCCAGCCAAGTTGATCCTTGTCCACCTTTCCCTCCATGACTTCAATAGTTTCCTTTATTATGTAGAAGTTTCTAGGAGAAAAACAAACCCCGACCTTAAAATCTAATTCACTGAGCAAATGGTAATAGCTAATCACCAGAAATCAAGCTTTTTAAAACAAAAGAAATAAATACCAGTCCCTTAATAAACACACTTTCACCCAAAAACAAAGAAATACAAACTTCATGATAATGCTATGGTCTTGACGCTGGACAACATGCTGGGGATTCCTTAACTCAACATGTTAATGGACAGTATTGCAGGCATTTTTAATAGTCTAATATATTAATGTGCTGTAGAATTCTAAAGCATTTTAAATTGCTATGACTTCTCTCAGCTCTGCCAGATAGCTTATTAAAGTATTTTCCAACTTAATCTAACAAAATATATATATGCAGACTTCTATTTGGTACTTGTCAGTAGATGTCATTAATATGTATATAAATAATTTCTTATGGTGGTCTCTTCCAGAAGTAGTTATTGCTTTTATGGTTAGAATGTGAGAGGTCTGCTCTAATAGTATTTATTTAAGGTCAGAATTAAAGTTATGCTGTGATGCAATACATTCTTTATAAAACAAATGTGTACTCAAGCAGCACACAATTTATTGCGTATTTATATCCATCTCCTTGATTTTATGTAATTGATACTGGGAGACAGATGGTATACTTATGAAAAATACTTTAAGCTGTTAGAGATTTTCATTTTTGTTTGTTTGGTTTCACTCTAATGTGTTTATTTACCCATTGCTTGTCTTTATTTCTCACAGATGTACAACAGCACAATTTTCCAATAAGAAAACTATTTCCTTTCATGAACAGCTCCATGCTATTACAGCAAACAGCTGCCACAGACCATACTGGCTGGGAACTGACAGACATATTTCTCCAGCACAAGAACTTTCAAGGTCTTGCAGAAGCAGTTGGACAGAGAGAAGTCACGGAGAAGTCACCAAACCTCCTCCTGGAGGGGACCGTGGAGTGCAGGGCACTCTTGCACTGCAGGAACACATGTGAGCAGAATGAAAGCAGTCACCTTCTGTCCTTAAAACAAGCAGCTCATGGCAGAGCACTCCCTGCTGCTTCTTTCACATGCTTACAAATATGGAAATTAGCATAAAAATCAAAACTTCCAACAAATTAGAAAAAAAGTATTTGAAGACTTCTAATCCTTATTGCAGAGAGAATATTGCAGTGCTACTGAGTTTTACATTTTCAGTGCAATTGGAAAAGTGTCTTCTCATTAAAGAATGTTTTGGTTAGAGTTGTCCTAACTCTGTCTTTTTACACAAAACAGAATGATTTGAGAATCTTGGAGATAAGGACTTGGAAGTCAGAAAAGTCTCTTAGGAGTAAACTATAACAAGGTGCATTATAGAGATAAAAATGTGTCATAGAATCATAGAATATACTGAGTTGGAAGGGACCCAGGAACATCCAAGTCCAGCTCCTGGCCCTGCACAGGACCACCTGATGTCATGAAGATACTGTATTTCTGTTGTGGTCACAGAGAAATATGTCACGAGAAAAAAATGTCCCCTTCTCTATCCAATCTGTGGCAGCTTGATTTGAATCATTATTAATTCAGTATTGTAACCCAGACATAATTCAGCAATGATATAAGCGATGCTTTAAAACTGTGTTTGAAGGGAGAATCTTGCTGTTTAAAAGGTGAACTTCAAGAGAACAGCAAACTCTTCCTCTCAGCTAAAGGAAAGTACATCACAGAGGCGATGTTGCCAAGCATATGATTGTCACTAATAACATACAATCTGCTATGACAATTTTTTCTGCTTTCTATCTTTTTTTCATTGTCAAAGCAAATCAAACCATTATCAGTTTGTGACAAAGACAGTTTTTCATACCTGTTTTCTCTTCAGAATGCTAGTAGGTTTGTTTGGTTTTTTCCTTTCTGTAAACCAAGAATCTCCATTTTCAGTCATAAAAGGAGAGAAACAGTAGACATACAGAAAATTTTCCCTTTAATTCCATGCTACAAGAAAATGTGCCTGCCTCTATACCAGCCTGTATCAGTTTGCAGATGTAAAATACATTTGGGACATGTTGATAAGAAGGTCTGTATTTTTCATTTCATAGGGATAGTAGCACTATGTCAAAGGAGAGCAGTGCTATCACTTCTGTCCTCTTCCCTTGCTACCATTCCAACCTCCCAGTCCAGTGAGATGTCCAGAACCCTTTACCCAGGTCTTTAACAGGGCTTTCAGTCTTCCAGCCTCAGGATTGTAGGCAAATCTAGGAGTGCTACACTACTGCAAGATCTCCTCATGAAATTTCCAGCTATGCCCAGATTTGGAGAGGTAGAAGCTGTCCCCTTCTCCTGTGGCCTTCACTGCAACCCAATAGCTCCTAAAAACAAACCTGCTTGTGCACAGGTCTTGCCTAGTCATGGCTCATTATCCCATGCTAATGCTGATCACCTCTTCTTACCATTAACCATAGGAAAAAACCCAATTCAGATATATTTCAGTGAGTCCCAAGGTGTGTAACCAAATTGTCTGTTTTCTTTACCACTAATTTTACAATATATGTATCACCAAATATGCCTGTCAATACATTTTGACACAAATGTGCCTAATGTTTGTGTATTGAGATACATTTCCAGACCATTCTCAAGCAGAGAACAGCCAAAGAGAACTGGCATTTATTACAGCCTTTTTGTTCCTATGAGAGCTCAAGGCTGTTTTTCATTGTATTTAATCATCTCATAGCATCTGTAGTGATCTGTTTAAGGCTTTGATTTAAAAGATTATCAGCAATAATTGCATTTCTGAAGCAACAGCACTTCAGTAAAAAGACAAACCTTTATTCAAAAAGGTTTCAAAACAACATAGACTATATTTCAAGATTATTCCTACTCCCAGGAATGCTTTAAGCAGCTGGGTGTGTGGCAGGGCAGCTGTGCTGAGTTACCCTCATCAGGAGTCATATAAGAGCTAGGGAGGGGAGGGGTTATTTTTTTTCCTGTGTGGCTTGGCATTGTTCTGGGTATGATGTGGCTGTGTCCCTCTACTGGTTTCCAGGTATTTGTTTATTTTAAGTCAAACAGTGTGGTGTGGGGTTTGGGTTTTTTTTTTTTTTTTTTTTTTAATAGTTTTACTACGGCAGTGGCCATGAAGGATGCTTTGCTAAAAACTTTTCTTTGGTTTTAGTATGGGGTGGACGTGAGAGGCTATGTCTCTTCTGGAGCTGCTGGAAGAGGGGTAGAAATCTGGGCTTCATCCATCAGGAGATGCCTTGCTTTATTTTCTGTCTTGAGCACCTTGTAATTCATGGAGCTGTAGAATGGTCTGTGTTGGAAGGGAGCTCACAGATCATCTCGTTCTAACCCCCCTGCTGTGGTAAGGGGTGTTTTTCCTTTTAGACCAGGTTGCTCAGACCCCCATTCAACCTGGCCTTGAATGCTTCAAAGGGTGAGGCATCCACAGCTCCTCTGGGTGACCTGTTCCAGTGCCTCACCACCCTGACAGTAAAGAGTTTCTTGCTAATTTTGGGTCTAAATGTACTTGCTTTTTGTTTGAACCTGTTACATCTCCTGTCCCTCCATGATCTTATAAAAACAAAAACCAAAACCAAGCCCTCTTCATCTTTTGTGTAAGCCCCCTTAAGTAAGGTGCTTTAAGGTCTCTCTGGATCCTTCTCTTCCTCAGCCTGAACAACCCTAACTCTCAAGGCCTCTCTGTAACTGTTGCTTTGCAATGCACTTTTTAAAGTTTGTTGAGCGCTACTGGGTGGGAACCAAGTGCAACACCGCTGAAGAATCAAAGCAATATTTCTGCTGTGCTTTGTGCAGCCCTGTCATGACTCTGTTACTCTCACTGCAGATGAGACCTGCCCCCAGAGAAATTAAGATCAGACTTGACTGACAAAGCTCGGTGGAATCTCAGTGCAGCCGTGTGAATAAGCCTCTCTCTGAGGGAGCAAACACAGCCGCACTAAGTGAGGGTCCTTAGAAAAGAAGCCCACCTGTTTCCTTGCCAGCTGAAGTTCCCTGGCTGCTTTAGGCCCAAGTGTCCTTTGGGCAGGGCTGAGGCTCTCCCTGTGAGCTGTACCTGTGTTGAGCTCCGCCAGCTCAGCCGCTGTGCGCGGGTCCTGTTCTGCCTCACGCTGCGGACAAGGACACTGCGGCTCGTGCCGAAATGTGGCTGTGAGGGGGAGATAAAGACTGCCATGGTTGCTTCCGCTGTCTTTGCTCCGAGTTTTTGCTGCATTATCCATGGTAATAACTGGCTGAATTATCCATGTTAGCAACTGGCTGCCAGTTGTTACAATGAAGAGAGTTCCCTGAGTTGGTGAGGCCTAACTCACATTCCAGACCCAGCGGTTCTTCTTAAACAGAGAGTGAAAGGCCTCTGTGTCCTTCCCCCCCATTATTGTATGCTGCTGTTACTTTGAACATTCAATTTTTTTTTTTTTAATACCTAACAGAAAGAGTCATGAAGAAAGAAAATGAGAAGCTCCTCTGGGTGACATAAAACTTGCATCTGGCTACGAGGACAAATGAATGTGGTGAGTAACATATTATGAATTCTTCTACCTTGTATTTACTTGGATGTCCTGCAGTAAATAACGCAAAAAATATGTCAAGTATATCTGCCATTCATGAATGCACAATTAGAAAAGTAATTTCTAAAGGAATCTCTTCTGCTATTTATTATTAAATGACTATAAATGTTTACCTTCATGTTCTTTAAAAGCACTAAAGCAGAGTTCAAATGCATGCTGAAGTCCCCATTTGCTCCTGGTGCTTCATTCGTGCTTGTGTGAATGTCTGCAGGGGGCTGGGGGAGCACCTGGCAAGGCAGGCTTTCACCCTGCCCCTGCTCCTTCCTTCCTCACACTGCAGCTCAGAAGTTTATAAGAGTGAATAAAAGTCAAAAAGAAAATGAAAGCCAGAGGTGTCTTAACTATCACTATAAACAAACACTGAATTATTATATGTTTGCAAAGGTCTGGATTTTCCACATAGTAAACTCGGGTGGTAGAAGTGAAAAGCTGTGACTGAGTTCTGCTGTTGTTGTTGAGGTGCGCTAAATTTGCCATTTGGAAAGGATTTTCTCTCTCTGCACTTCCTGAGTGGCAGGAATGGGCTTTGCTTGGAGGTTTTTTTTTTAACTGCAGAGAGCTGTACAATGAGTGTCTCAAGAAAAATATTTTTCCTGCTGATTGTTGCATGTTAGAGTGAATATCGGGTAACAGAACACCTGGGGAAATCAGGTGAATTTCTACTGGAAATAACGGACCTTGTGCAAGGCTGAGCGCAGACTTGTGTTTTGACCTTTGTTTTTGTTACAACTTTGCTACGTTTGTTAGGAGTGTAAAATTATTTACTTATGGAAAAGGTTTTTTTTCTTTTCAAATGTGATTAGAAACTGAGTAAATCCATAATTCCTCATTTCAAGTGAAAAATTGCTGAGTATTTCTTTGGAATACTTCCTTCTTGGGGGGGAAGAGGATTTAATTGCTGCTTTTAGAATAAATTTTGCTAAAGTTTTCTCAAAGGCTTGACTGTCCTGACAGCATTCTGTTCACTCAACAGACTATATTCCAAAAAAGTGAGAGAAGTATGTCTTTTCTAACTTATGAATAGTTTATATTGATTTTCCAATATGAATTCAGTAGAGGATGTGATGCTATTTTAATATTGAAAGATAAGGTTGCTGTTATATTTTCTTGTATTTGCTCTAATGCATAATCTCAGAAGAGGCTTAAAGAAAAGGTTGTGAGTCTTGGACTCTGTACTAGGGGAGGGGTAGTCAGAAAAAACAGAATCAAGTCCTCAGTGTGAACCTGAGTGTTCTAGCTTTTTAAAAAGAGGTCTGAGCTCCCCATTCTTTGCTTTTCTTGAAAAGGTTTATCAACCAGAGAGACCTCAAACTCTGTGCTTCTTTCCTGCTAATTCTACCCCTGGCAAAGTCAGGGCAAGTTTTGACATCAATTACAGAACTTCAAAATTGACTAGTAAGTCCTTGTTCCCATCAGATTGTCTAATGCTTTCTGGTGAATTTAGGGTGTTTAATGCCTGAAGCAGTTTAGATGCTTTTGCATACACATTTTTGAAGTGTTTTGTTGTCTTAAAGAGGTAGAGAAGCTGCAGAAGAAATATAGGGAATCCCATGCATCTTTGCCAGGTCAGAGGAAGGTGTAGTGGGTGGGTGGAGTTTAGTGGAGAAGCCCTGGAGTCTCATAGCTAGACACCAGGTTGTACAGTCAGGACACAAGAGTAGATGTGCCCTCAGCTTGGCTCCCGGTGGAGTCTGGGAGTTATTCCTGTAGCTGATTTTCATGTAATTGATGTTAATGATAGTAATTGCTAGCACTGGGCTGAGGTTGATAATCCAAACCACTTGTGATTTCAAGTGTCTGGAATTGCAAATATCTCCTTGAAGGTATTGATGGAGTGACTCTATTTCAGGTATCTTACGTGAAATTACATTAATTTAAAGATGCTAGTAGAGTTTTAGTGTTTTATCAAGTACTGAAGTACTGTTGGACATTAATTTCTACTTAGTTGAACAATCAGTGAAATACCTAGAACATGTATCAGTGTGTTTTGTTTTTAGGTGGTGGCTGAATTTTTTTTCTCACAGAGCAGAAGAATTTTGGAGGTTAAGGATGTATGACTTGGGTAGAAGTTTAGATAGATGACTTTCTTTGCAGCTTCATGTAGAGAAACTTTTCAGCTTTGGGTAGATGTGTTTTAAGCAGCTACAGGTCTGTCATATGCTATGGTTCAATACGTTTTGGTGAGCTGTAATGTGTAATCAGTCATATTTCAGATTAATTGCTTGATTAAAATAGTAAAAATGCATACACATTGCACGTTAAGCTATTTTAAAATAGCAGGGTGCAGTAATGACCCAAGCCAGTCTCTTGTATTACCCGCCTTATTAGAGTAATAATGTGCAGATCTTGTTTTGCAGGATGGTTGCAAATGCTTTTTGACATGCAAATTCACTCATGTTCTGCATGCTTTTATTGATTTTTAGAAAAGAGAATTGGTTTGTTTAACCTACCCTACCTTGATTTTTTTTTTTCTTTTTCATAAGGAAATCAATATAATAAAGTAATTCTTTCCTGCTATCCTCTTCTTCACGAAGCGCTTCTGAGAACAGTCAGAAAATATCTCCCTTTCAATTATTTTAGACTTGTTTGCATTAAATCCTTTCAAAGGGACCCACGTAAGTGTGCTACTTTAATATGGATGTCTTCCTGTGATATAAGCTAAATAAAATTTTACATTTAAGGTGAGTAAGAACCAGTTATGGAGAAAATTGTTCAATATATGTTCCCTCCTAATTTCATTTTCCACGCAAAGCCTGCTCCAGCTCTGAAGTAGGATAGGAGTTTGATGATATAGTATGCATAATTCATGGATTTGGCCTTCTGTCTGCCCTTTTTTTCTGGAATACTACATATTTAGATTAGGTAAACTTATTCTTGTCTCTTATCAATAGTTTGTTTTCAAGCAATATAACCCAACATACAGTGCTGCAGCCTGGAGGAAGTGAGACAGCTGGAGCCTCACTTAGCAGAACAGGCTGTTTTCTCCCACAGAGTGCATAGGTCTCTTTTGGGAAGTTCACCTCTGTTTCATTCTGGATACCATCTATTGATGACTTTCCAGAAGGAATGGAATGCTGTGCACCACCCTGACACTATTAAGCAGCATTTCTGTGCCAATTCAGTGGCAGCAATGAAAGTATCATTGACTAGACTGCACAGGGTATTGATATTTATTTAATGTGGTCTGATATAGAGCCCATCTCTGTGTGTTTTGAGCCCTTCTATTCTTTGTGGTGTTATCTATTATCACAACTATAAAATATTTGTAAGTGTATTTTTTATTTCAAATCTCATAGACCTTCAAGGCAGTAGTTTAGACTAACATGCCCCTCATCTATTGAGATTTCAGCAGGTCAAATATGATTTGCCAAAGGAAAAGTGGCAAAATTTGACATTGCCAAATGCTTCCAAATGGCATTCTTGTTATTTGTAATCTTTGAGTGCTCTGGAGTCACAGTCAACAGAAAAACTCTTCTGGCATTGAATTTGGTGTCAGACATTGCTTTAGAAATCAAATGTGCCCATGCAAGATGTTACCATACTACAGAGAAGTAGTTGAATTTGAATGTGTCTGAAAATAACTATTTATTGTTATATTATCGTTTTGAAGTAAAAGCCTAAGATCATAATTGCTTCCATAATAATAATAGGTTGTAAAGAGACCAAAGTAAACAGTGGACTCTTGGTTTTGGGAATTCAAATACTGGCCTTTATTTTAGATTCAACTCTTAATAATGTTCAAACTTCTAAAAAAATGAACAAATTTAATTTAAAAAAATTACTATTATAATTTCCATTTCTAATAACATTTTTGAAGTAAACTATCCTGCATTTTTCACCAATGGAAATAATTCATTATGTGTCAACAAAATTTTAAAAGTTACTGAGCAGGTTTTTTTCAGTGTGATTTTGTGATATCACAGTGAATTAACTGAATGCTTTGTTTATCCTAGGTTTTTTTTTTTAAATTGGAAGGAACTTTGCAGAATCCCCAAAGTGATCCCTTCCTTAGAGCTTTGGAATGGCAGAATAGAATAATATTCACATGTTATATTGCCAGTCTGGAATCTAAATATAAAAATAATGTTCTCCCAGAAAGAAATTAAAACTCAATTTATTTAATTTTATTTAAGATGATCTTTTGAGTCTTTCAGGTTCTTATTGGGCAGTATTTTTACCCTTCAACAAAATAATAAAGTTCTAAGTTTAAAATAACTGCAATAGCAATGAATTATCCACTTTTCCATCCTGAATCTTTAGGAAAAAATCGAACTTCTCATGCAATTGAATGTTTGAATGATTGCTTTAGTGGGAATGGTTCAGATTCTACCACTTGTTTAAGGTGGGTTGGGGAGATATTGGCTGTGCTGCCTGACGGCAGTGTCTGATTACAGCACTGGGGCTGAGCTTCAGAGCTTGAAACGAGTTTGTGCAGATGCACCTGCAAGGTGGAATGTGCTCTTCCAAATGCTTTTCCGGATGTTTCATGGTTTGCTTCCTGTTCAAATTTAACCTTACAGAATGAAAACTAAAATAGAAGAGTGTTGCTGAACTTATGAAATAAATAAAAACCTTTTTCCTGTGCCTAGATACTGTAGTTGCTGTGAGTCTTGGATGCTGTAGTTGGGGGCTGAAAAATGACTGTGGAGATGCTTTCTACTCTTTGATGTGGACATACCCATCATTCTTCTAAAAATAGTTGCTAAAAGACAGGAATGGGTCCCTGATGGTTAATTCACTGTCACAGACAATACAAGTCCATCCTTCCCAAAGAGATTTTATTTACCCATAGTATTACTTGGAAACAATAATACTGTGAATGCTACTTCCATCAAAGGTCCTCTGCATCAGTATGGATCCAAAGTCTTTGAATTTGTATTGGAATTTCTGATGTGGGAGTGCTGTTGTTGTCTTGTCTGCAGTTCCTTAACTGTCCCAGAAAGTGAAATAATTGTTTAGCACTGGAACTGCATCAACTGTTTGGATGCATTATGTGTTGCAGCTATCTATTTTAGATCCCAAGATCCAAACTTCTGGTGTTCCCATAACATGTAACTCTGTCCTACTGAGGTCAGGATTGTGGCTGTGGACTTGTCATGGATTCTGAATTCCATGAACTGGATTGTGGCTCTGCATCCTAGTACCTGCTGTGTTTTAACTAATGAATAACTTTCACACTCCATAATGGAAATCCAACAGTCAGGGAGAAGTTTAAGGATATAAAATATAATGTTTATACAACCCTTCTCAAAGATACTGTCTTCGTCGTGGATGTCTGTAGTAAATATAACCAAAGTATCACTGAGAAGAGGCAAAAGTGACAGCTGACTAAATCATAGTGAGTATGCACTGCAAAGCTGCTAATAAATACAATTCCTAGCTGCCATTGTAGAGTAAATATTAAAATCTAGATATTTCCATGAATTTGTGTTTTTACAAACATCCTCATGTTTATTTCAATTTCTCCCCTTCGGCATTATACCTCTAATCGGAAAGGAAAATAGACACATTAGGTGAGGTTTAAAAGGGGGAAGAGCAATGATTGGTTTTGTGTGGGAACAATTAGAGATTGTAAATGCAGTAAGAATTTGCCTCATCAATCAAATATCAGTGTGCTGGAGAAGCTTTTTCTTTGCAGCAGGAGAGGAAAAGAGCTAGGGCAGTGTCTGTGTGTGCAGGCATGCCTCTGCAATACAGTTATGATTGCCACTACTTTGGAAAACCTTTTGTTTTCCCATCCCAAACTGTGTATTTGAATGCAACAACGCAAAACAAAGGCACCAGTAATAATAAAATAAAAACAAATATAGTTTTAGTTAAGAAAAATGCTAGAAGGGTGAATTCCTTGCTCTGTAGTAGCTTGAACTTTTAATATGCCCCTTAGCAGTAACACTGGGATGTGCCTTTAGTGGCTAAAAGGCAGACTTCAGTGGTTTAGCAGACCTTGAAAGTAATATTTGTACTTCATACAAACTCTTGTGTGTGAAAGAACTATCATAATTTAAAAATAATTTTATATTTAATTTGAAAATCTAGTTGTAAAAATTTCAGCTCTTGCTTTTGTTGGATCTGTGACTTAATAGAACCTTCTTTGTATCCACAGAATTCACATTAAAACCTGTTTGAAAATGCCTGTTAATTGATCAGAGCTCTGTATTCACTCTGACTTTGGACAGTCCTGCTCCACACCCTGCACCACTATTGTGTCTGTTTCCATTAAAAATAGAGTAGAATCCATTTATTACATTTCAGGATGACTTCCTAGAGATGCTAGACTTTCTGTGGACTTTAAGTTTCTCAGGACTAGCACTATTCTTATAACTATAGGATTCAGCTGGAAAATGCCCAATAAAATGCAAGCAATGCAGAGATACATTCTTATAAATGTCTCTAAGCAGTTTAAGTGGACAAACTTGGGTGTATGGGATAGAGATTGAAGAAATTTAATGCCAAAATGCTTTCTGCCCCTGGTGTTAGTCTGGAATATAAACTGTGCTCAGCTGGTGGGCTTGGTTGATGATTCTGCATTGTATCTGTTGTGCAGCTTGCAAGGGCTTTTGTTTCCCTTTAAGTATTTCATTCTGCACTCCTTGAGTTCAGCAGCATGTCTTCTTACATAGAAATCACTGTCCTAATTTGAGACATGTACTTGCTGAATTTAGTACTTTGTAAAGGCAATAATCCTAAGTGTGAATAAAAATTCAGCCTTCCAGGCAGTAATAGAAACAATTCTTATATTCCTAATATACTGTAACACTTTCCTAAGGTTAAAAAAAAATTCAGTATGTCTTGAAGTATCTTCTGAATGATAGTTGTCTTCAGCTGATTGCTTCTTTGACATCCAAATGACATCCTGTGTTGCACATTCATAATTCAAAATATGAAATGTGTTGCAAAGGAGAGAATGGAAATTGGAAAGAATGGAAATAGGATTTGGAGTCAAATATACAGCTTTTCAGAAAAAATTAGCGAGGAATAATGCATACCCTCTTAGTCTTTGTATTTACTTAGTACATCTGCAACTAGAAATGAATGTATTATAACATGTTCTCATACATAAAATGGAAACCATAGATATTTGTCAATCATTTCATATCTAGAGTGTCTATTTTAAGTCAATGGGATGTTTTACAAAAAAAAAAAAATTCAATTTAGCCTCAAAGACCAAGAGTGTCTTTTGTTTAACTGCAGGTGGTAGAGCTGGCCCTTGAAGACTTGTAGAACAAGTTCTTCCCAATTATACTTGTCATCTCTACTTACATAAAATTCCATTTGCAAACTCTATATTAAAAATTTTTGCCAGCTTAATGATATTTGCTAGTGAAATGTGTTTTTGATACATTTAATTTATGCTACAACTTATTTTGGTATAGGTGGAATTAAAGGAGTACATACCTCAGTTTATAATGTGGAGCAATACAAGCTTTTGCAAAAGCTGGGAGGAGAATATGTTGTATTATCCTACATTACGCCCCTTAGATGGAGGCCCATGTTTTTGAAATCCATGCCATTCTGTGAAGGTTTCTTGGAGTGATGGATCCCTAGGAGAGCTCAGCCGGTGGTGGCTTTGGTGGCAATTGCATTGACAAAACAAAACAAATTGCTGTGCCTCAGTGCTGCTCCAGGGGTGTCCCACTCCTTCCTCCCAGATTTCTGCTGGCACAAGCATTCCTGACTGGCAGCAGCTCCAGCAGCTCTGAGCTGCCATGTGAGCCAGTGGGTGAGGAGGCCTGTGGAGCAGGAGGGAGTTGGGATGGAAGGACCGGGGCAGTCACAGGGTAGAGCTGGAGAAGGAGTGGGAACACCTAGGCAGGAGCAGATGGGAAGAAGCTGTTTTGCTCTCAGCTCTTTGTGCCAAGGAGTTCTCAGCTCAGCTGTCTTGCAGACTGCAGAGTAGCTGGGGCATTTGGTGGCATCCAAAGAACTGCTTCAAGTGTTTATTTCTTACTTCCTTCCATCCCTCCCTCCTTGCCAAGAGCTGCCAATTACCTGTTTACGAAAAGTGATTAGAAAACTTGTGCGTTCAAGCAAAATGTGGCTTGATGATTTGCATGTCTTTATATAGTTATACCAGTTTATGATTTTAATACTTCTGTATGAAAGATGGAAAAACTTGGTTTCATATTCTTGATATCCATTTTTATCCACCCTGCATTACCATCCAGTCCTTTTTGTCTGATTGGTTGATCTCTATTCTTGCATATAAAGGTTCAAAAGTGGCTGTAGTATAACAGCCATTTCTCTTTTTCTCTGTGTTTTTACTTTAAGTAGTTCAGCCATGGGTTTAGAACAATCCATGAGCTTCTGGAGCAATAAAGAGAGCAAAAATCTATTCTTGGAGATGTTTGCTTTTCTTGATCTACCTCATCTTTTTGCCTATAGTCTTTTGTCTGTAGTTATTAATTATAGTCAGGGCAACATTTTCAATGATTAATTGACTACTTCTTAAAACAATAAGGCTGCTTAATAAGCAAAACGCAGAGAAAACTTCTATTTTTGTGAGACCTTCTTTGGTAAGTAAGCTCCTATGCACACTAGCAATTCTGGTGCCATAAAATGAGGTGAAAGTTTCTCATAGTTATGTGATGTTTAGAATAATGAACTGCTTGTTCTAAAAATGTCCCCACTCCAGTATGAGCACATTTCTTGCTTTAGCCCATGATTAAAATTTACTTTTATTGGCATTCTTTAAACAGAAAAGGGAAAAAAATTATTGAGTTCGACTCACACTGAGAGAAGGAGGTAAGAATTACAGCCTTGCGTGACATCTGCCTTCATAGGATCCTAGAAAGGAATGATAAACTTCAGAGGGAAGAAGGATGTGATCAAGCCAATTCCTTTCTTAATTTCACCATGGGATTGAGTTCAGGCTCCTGAATTAATGTGCAGCCCCCAGTGTTTGTCCATCTCCAAGTTGTGGTGTGCTTCAGGTGCTTTTGTAATACTATTGACTTCTGTTGCACGTGTAAGAGATTAGACATATTCTTACAATAATTTATACAAAAATGTCTTTTCAGGTGTCTAGCTATACCATCAATATATTAATATTTTCAAGATATTGCAGAGACCTTGCAAATCCACTTGATGATGGGTAGAATTCAAATGGACAGCAGGAAGCTGAAGCCTGGCCTGGTGAACCAAGTCACCATTTCCATGTTTCCATGCCACAGCCTCCTCCCTTCTTTCCACCTGCATGTTTTCTCCATGTGATGGACCAACAGTACAAATGGCTCTTGCTAGTTGAAGGGAGGCTTGTGCAGTTCTTGAGGGATTATGACTTTATCTGCTCTTGCCAAAATTAAGTACCTGAAGTGGCTGCCATCTATGTACAGCATAATTTTTCCTGGAGTACTTTTTAGTCTTTAATTTTTGATGCTTTGAATTTCTTTCAGCTCTTTTATCTCCCTCTATCAGATAATTTCTCCCTGCATAGTTTGTTCCATCATGTTTCTTCTACTTCCACATCTTTTACCTGGGATGTCAATATAAAAATACTTCAATATGACATCATAAATATTGGAAATCAGGCAAAAGTACTTCCATCCTCTCACCTTCAAACACCAGCTCCTTGTGATGACACTGCTTCCAGTAAAGAAGGCTTGATGACATTTAGCGTGTTCCTGGCTCTATCACCTAACCCATTTTTCATTATTGGTTTTCTTCTGATTTTCGAAGGGTACAAGCTAAAAGGGCTATGATGTTTGATTGTGAGAGATAGTTAAAGTGTCTCCAGCACAGTTAATAGCAGGGTTTATGCCATTTATCCTGAAATTTGCTTGTAAGCCTGCATGTCAACTAAAGTGAATCTCTTTATAATATGGAAAATGAAGGCACTAAGCATCTTGCATATTGCCTGACCTACGTATTTCTCCACTGAGGGAGCTGACAGGTCTCTCCCAGGAATGCAACAGGGGGCATTATTTGTTTTCTTGAGTGCTTCTTGTAGCTTCTCTGCATCTTGTCTTACTGCTGTGCAAGACAAAACAGAAAGACAGCCTGATTGCATTCTTTAGAAGTCTAATCAGAGATTAAACCAATCAAACTTGATACACCTTCATAGCCTCTAGCAGAGTAGAGCCTCCCTTAGAAAGCCTTAGAGTAAAACCCCACCGTAATAAAAGCAGATCTGGCTTGACAGGAACAAGTGTTTCCATGGGTCCCTAATCGTACCCCAGACAACTCTATTAAATACATCAAGGAAGAAAAATTGAAAATATACTAAGATGTCTGCAGTCAGTTGATTTGAATGCAAGAAAGAAAAAATAATGCACACAGTTGAGTTTGCTGATACTATAGTGAGCCACCCTAATTCTACTGGGTTACTGGAAAGGTCTGTAAATAGAAAAGCAAACATTTACATCCTCTTTCACTGGCAGGATGAAACTTTCCTACAGGATTAAAATAAATGACAAGTTGCATCACCAGGCAATAATTTCCCTCCCAGGATTGTCTTTGGCATAATTTGTCTGGTTCCTGAAACTAATCAAGGTGTAGGGAACAACAAAAATATCCTTAGGGCTGTATCCTTAGCTTTGTGTCTGTAAACTTTCAGGGCATCTGTAATATATTGTAGACGACACTGCTTATCAATAAAATTGACTTAAGCATCTTAAATCAAAGCCACAATTAGACCAGAATTGGCATTGCTAATATATGTTAGTAATAGGATGGCAACCTCATTTTGTGAAACAATAATTATTTGTAATAGTTTACAAATTAAACTTTTAGAATGTTATAATTGGTCTAATAATGTACTCTTGTTAATGACTGAAGCAAGCCAAGTTGATCTATGGTTAGACAATAAAGCTCTTGGAAACAAATGGTCACAATAAATCAGAGTTTTGTAAGCTTTTTTAAGTTAAAGCCAGAGGATACTTCCTTAGAAAGGGATCTCAGAGAATATCACTGAAAGTGCTTTGTAGATATGATTTAGAGGATGGTTGTGTTGAGCCTTCTGCTGAGCATAGCAAAAAGAGATGACCTGTCTAGGACTCTTTTAAAGTTCTGTATATTGCAGGAAACTTATGTTTAGTGAAAGCGGTACCTGTACTGTAAACTACATAAATACTTGAATGTTGTAACTGCTGCTGTATGGTGATTATCACAATTTTTCTTGGGGAGATTAAATGTGTTAAATGAATGACAAACCAAAACTAGAAAAGTCTTTTATTTAGATGTTTGGCAGAGAACTCTTAACTGGTCTTATCACTCAATACTGTTACACTTCAGAGTTCCCATGTCTGACATCAAGAAGGTCTGTGAAGGGCAGAAACTTGTCTATGCTGGAGCAAAAAATGCTAAGTGTCAGCAAGGAATGACTTTATGTCAAATATAGTATGTGAATTTGACAACTCCTAAATGGAAAAGCATGTGGCTGTTTTTATATTTTCCTACTTAAAAAAGAAAAATAATTTGGTTTTTGTCTATAAATAAGTAGTTCATTACTTTAAATGGAAGCAGTCCTGCAAATCTTGTTTTCCAAAGATTAGTTATTGGGGGGAAAAAGGGTTCTACCACTGAGGGTCAAAGTAGAGAAAAATTCTACAGTGTCTGGGAAGATCTGGCTCTATTTAAATATTGCAATTCTGCTTATCATTTGGAAACAATTTTATTTTCAGGTTCGCTGGCAAAAAAACTATTTACCTTTCAGCAAAAATTTTGGTAATTTTTGTAATATTATCCTATTTCCTTCATAATTACCAGACATGAAAAAATAAGCATTCCTGTTATTCAGATCAATGCTTTGGAAATTACATTTATATACTTCCCAGAATATTTTTTTGGTTTTTAATAATCTTTGAACCGTTTGGCAGTGTTCTTTTGTACTGTATTCAGTAACACACCTCATACTCAACAAAACAATCCTCAGTAAAACGAGTTGCAAATAACTTTCATTCTTAAGGTTCTTATATAATCTGGAGAATAAGAATTATTTATTGAAAAAGAAGAGTTATTCATTTGGTTAGATATATTGCTTGTGGACAATGTTGAATGTTTAATATTAAAAATATTAGTCCTTACTTTCACCTGATTTAACATTGCCATACAAGAGGAATAAAATTTCACTGGAACTCCTCAACATCATCAATTTTTTTAATAGCTTCCCCCTACTACATAGTTACTTATGTCTACCATAACAACTTTGCTGTTTTATGTTTATGTTATACCTTCCAGTGAAGGATGTGAAAAAACCCCCAAAACCCTAAAAACCAAAAGACCCTATAGTGATTTAAAGAGAGATGAGTTATCATTTTATTGAAACAAATAGGATTTCTTTTTCAATTTAAATTGCTGTCTGCATGCTAGCAAAAATATTCCAAATTTTTTCATAACCCTGAAGGTAAATTACCATGGAGGAGAAAATTTTAAGAAATGCTATTCATTTCTAATATAGAAGTTGCAAAACAAATTGAGTAGAAGAGAAATGCTTAGGAGATGAAAAAGCTCATACAGGGGCCGTGAAACACTTGGTGATAGGTGGGAGTTATGAGATAGAGGAGGAAGACAACATGTTAGTTTGGAGCTCCTTAGGAGCTTTAATGCATGCAAATACTAAGGAAAAATAAAAAGCCAAATATCCTGAAAGACACACACTTTCAGGGTTTATGCTCAATGCCATTTCAGGGAGTACTGTGAAAACAATTTCTGTTGTGTATTGGCAACTTGCTGTATTTCTGACCTAAATTTTTATTTTTACACACAACAGACTTTTGGCTGATCGCTCAGAATATTTAGTCGCAATACTCTGATGTCAGACAGTTGTGTTGGGGTGTCAAAGTTGTTATAAACCTAGATTGGTACAGGAACCCATGAGCAATCATGATGGGTCTGACCAGGGTCCGTTACATCCACTAGTCACTCTAAAAACAGCCTGTTACTGTTAGAGCAACATGGATAAAAGCTTGACATCTAAATGGGCAACAATCAGTTGCAATTAAGCCTACAAACACTGTTTTGCTGTTCTTGGAAATTCTTTGTTTATTGTGAATTTGAAGCATGTCAAATGTACGCTCAAGCAAAAGAAAAATTTCTTCTGCTTTGATCAGAGCTGGACCTGCACAAGGCAATAGTGAGGCTATTCCACAAAACCATAGTTTTAAAACACAATTTTGTCTCAAAGCCAGAACATACCAATGCTTTCCATTAGTACATCAGGAGCATCCTGAGTCTATAGCCTTGGAGTGGATTCCCTTTCCTCTCTGCAGTCTTCATACCAGTTTCCATACCAGTCATATTCAGCTGCCCTGGAGAACTATGCCTTGAACTACCCAAACACCTCTGCTTCTCTTTTGACTTTGAAATTGGGACAAAAAATTCCTGGGTGTTCTGAGCTCTGACCTTATAGGATTGGCCTAATCCTGCCTTCAAATCAGGGTCAGGAAGGGTATGTGTTGTTTGGGCAGTCAGTAGCAGTTACAGCTAGATAAGAATCAACTTCAATAAAGATAAATCAGAAAGAAATAATTACCCCATGGATCTGCTGTGGGACTTGCAAAGAATTTGCTGGTGCATCTCTGAGTGAAAATGCTAATATATAACATGTGTTTATCAGCTTTGAGGTAGATAAATGATAGTAGAAAAGTGATGTGAATATCTGGAGGGGGAACTGGCATATGCTAATTTAATTTTTGTTTAAATCTCCTTATTAAAATTCAGTCAGGCTCAAAAGCATGGGAGAAGGTCTCTACATTTAAAAGTAGAATTTATTCCGTGAAAAAAATTGACATTTCAAACAAACTTCTTGGAAGTAAAAGGGCTGGAGAATGGAGGGAGGAAAGGAGCAATCAGCAGGTTGCAGCTGTTTGAAGTGACAGCTCAGAGGATTTACAAATGTGGTTGCTCTGACTATATTGCTTGAGTCACAGTGAAAAGTAATAGAAGTGCAGTTGTTGAGAGATGGTGACTAAAGTTGATGGAATAGCAGCTATTCATTTAAACATACAAAGGATTTTGGAAATGGAGGAGCCACAGAAAAAGCAAATAAAGAAAAATAAATGAGAGAACCCAGAAAATGGATATAAGAGTGTCCCAAGCAGCTCAGGATGTGTCCAATGTGCATTCTAGGGGAGAGTATTTACTAAAATATCACGGTTGTTCATGTGGCTTTGTATGGTGAAGTATATTTTTCACTTTGTGTACTAGGAAGAAGCTGGAAGCCTTTTCAGTCCTACAAACGACTGCTACTTGTAGCTAACTCTGGTGAAGGTCTATGTTTCTGTAGGGAGGGAGAGCAAGCACAGACTAAAGAAGTTCCAGTGCCAGGCTGCTGAAGTCTAAGCCAGTCCAACAAGTATTTGTGCATGAAGCTTGAGGACTGTTCCTCCTGCTTGTGGAATCCTTCAGTAGTGTGAGTTATTGTAACAACCATGGGATCCCAGTAATTTACTGCCAGAGGTTGTGAGACGGAGAGAAATGCAAGTGGATGTATTTTGGATAGGTGGCACTGGCAATTCCTGTGCTGGGATTGCTCACTTTTGGGAGTCTGCTGAAAGAATGGGTAGAGTCCATACAGGAAACCTTGAATAAGCTGGCATTGTTACTGGTGTCAGTCTCTTGAAGACTTACTGGACTAAACCGGTATGGCAAAGATGCTTGGATGAAGGAAAATGCAGCATACAGCCTTTGAAGGAATACAGTGTCAAGCATGGTCATTTTTAGAAGTTTCGGTAGCCCAGCCTGGAAGTTCTCTGAGTGTTTTATCACCATCAGCTTGGGAAACAGCAGCGCTGAGGGAGAATGTACAAAACTTGTGACTGCCTTAAGTTCACTGAATGGACTAAAAGAATTCAAATGGTTTCTGTGCAATACTAGATGAAATGAGTAGGAAGATGCTAGGTTTTAAGTTTGGCAAACTAAAATGACCATATTAGCATAGCCGTTCTTCAAAAGCCAAGATTGTAACAATTTTTACATATGTCCCTTGCAAGTGAGATTAAATTGGAGCACCGCAATAAAAGCAAAGGAAGGAAAAATAGTATAAATCATTGACAAGGCCATTATTTTAAGGTGGAGGAATTAGTGATATTTGCACAAGAAATGTGATCAAAAAGAGCAAGATTATTGTGTGCTGGAAAGGCAGTCTGAATTTCTTATATTTTTCTTTACTTTTAATTTCTACCAGCATATACTACTTTTTTTCTCAATTTGAGTGAAAATACAAAATTAAGGAGCAGAGAAAATGCTGCAGTTAAAATAAGTGTTATCCAGTACTTCCTATTGCTCATCCACGGGAATGCAAAGTATGTAGCAAGTAGTCTGTGTAGTACCTTGAGATGGAGAAATTTTTTAAACCTTCCTGCAGAGCACATTTCTTTAGTTTACAGTTAGCTGTTGCACCTTTTTATTGCCACTATTATCCTTCTCTTTTTGCATATGTACAGTATACTAGTATATGTTACAGAGAGGCCTGAACAAAGCCCAGGGGATGAATTCTGTCTTCTAATGCACTGCTAATAGTCAATAAGAGCTTGAAGTGTTTTATTTTAAAATAAAAGCCACTGCCCTATAAATCAATGTGCTACAGTGGGAATTTTTAAAGAAATCTTGCAGAATTTCATACTAAAACCATTACTGGTCTGTTCTGGGCTCATCCACGATGACAAACCCAGGGATGGAGTGAAATTGTTAATGACAGCCGGGTTCAGCAGCTTGGTGTGGTCTGTTTTTCTGTGTGACATTGCACAGCTGCTTCTGAATAAAGGAAAGCCATCCAAAGATACTTAGGAGCAGCTTATACCTGGGCTGAAGTGTTCAAAGCGCAGCTTGTTCCAGCTGCGTGTGCAGCAGCTCTGAGCAGAGTGTTTGATCACGCATTGCTGATGAAATTGTTCCTGGAGTTAGGTTTGACTGCAGCTGGGTGTGCTGGGGCTGTATTGTGCAGCCTGTGAAAGTGTCAATCAGCCCGAGAGCCTGCATGGAGCAACTGGCTATGTCATGTGCTCAAATTGGTTAAAATTTCAACATTGACAAAACAATAATGAAATACTAATCTGCCATGCGGCTGCAAGAATTGCAGCAATTTCAACCTCTTGGAGAGAAAAAGCAGTTGGAGATGCTGCAAGGACAGGCTGTGGAGGAGCTGTGAGGGACAGGTGACACTGAGAGCTGAGCAAAACCAAACCGTTTTTGCAAGTATTCATCCCCTGAAATGAACTTTTAATTTTACCAATAGGAAATGAGAAGGCTTGCTCAGAGGCAGATTGTCAGTCTTAGTCTGCACTAGGACAACCCATTTTGTTGCAGAAATATAAGCATATTTATGCTCTCCTAATTTAACTCACTGGCACATAAATTATGACTAAAACTGACATATACGTTATTATTATAATTTTATTACTCAGCTAAAATTTTCCTATCATGGATAGATATGGCAGGAATTCCAAATCTTCTAAACTGATTTTTACAAGTGGAAGAGACAAAACAGAATCTGATAATTTTGTGTATGTCCTCTGCCTACTCGCGCCTTTTAGTATCTAGAAACCAAAGCTAGTCTTGAGCAGCTGCTTCCCTGAAAAAGAAACTGTTGTTGCTTTTGCATGTCTCCATGGGTTTCCCCCCTGAAATACTTTCTGGTCTGTACTTTGAAAAATTATTTTCCTACATTTATAGTAATCTCTCTTCAGCCCATGTGTTTTACTGCCTTGTAACTTCTCTTGCTATTCTATGTCTTTGTATCTGCTCCTGCTAAGTGTTTCATTCTGGAATATTTTTTGTTTTTCCTATGTGTTTCTGTAGATTCCTCTTAGTCTCCTTTCCACTGTAGCCCTTTTTTCTTCCTCCACCCAAAGCCACATGATATGTATGCAAGGAAGTACTTCAGGCCAGATTTATTTATGAATTTGCCAGAAGCAGGTATTTATGGGTATTCTCTGTTTGTGCTTTCACATAGCTGATGGCTGTTGCTGCTTTGGTTTAGAGCCACAGGAGTAAATGAGTCCTTGAGTGAATAACTATGTGTCACCCTGAAGAGAACAGCCCTCATGTACTTCATCTACAAAAAATTCAGAAAACTGGAAACTGCATAATAACAACTAGCAGGATAGCTGAGCCAATTCAAGACTTTGGCACCAGAAGGATTTTGTAGCCATTTTTGATGTATCCAAGTCTCTCTTGTGTTTCATTCCCAAAGGTATTTGCCTCATAAAGAAGGCAGAGATTAAATGATAAAAATTTGTAGACAAAATACCACCTAGCAAAATCAACAGGGGGGGGAAAAACAGTGTTTTGAAAAGAGAATTCTACCACAACCAAACAAGACTATAAAAATAAGATACATTAATAAGAACATCAGAGTTTTTATGTTTAATTTAGAGTCTTTGTGGAGTGGTGCTGAACAGAAGTTCAGGAACTACCTAAGTAGGAAGGAGACCATGAATACAATTGTGTCATGGCACCCTGAGCTTCTCCTCTCCTCTCTATTTTGGTAACAGGTGTTTCTTTCTGATGCCAGTTTTAATTGTATTTAAAATTGCCCCTCCAAAATTGAAATTGTGAAAGCTCTAACACAGATAAGTTTCAAAACATATAGTTCAGAAACAAGAGCAAATTTCTACCAAAAGTGGTAAAAACAGTACAAGGTATCTCTTGAAGTATTTGCCTCTGTTTCCTTTTGCTGCCCCTTTTGCTGCAGTAGAGAAGAGGCTGCTTGCACAAAGACTGATGCTGTCTAAGTACTTCTGGCCAATTCCTGTAGTCATTCAGTGCTCATCATAGGATTTTTATCTATAAAAGCAGCTTGGTATGTTTTATAATATTACTGTTAACTTCAAAAAAAAGCATTTGGCTAAGAAACACTGGCAATTCCTTTTAAGAATACCCTTTAATGAATGGATTTTATTATCATGAAACTATAAAGGTAAAATAAAGAAAAGAGGAAACAAGATTTCAGCCACAGCTGAATGGCAGTGACAACTTTAGGTAATGGTACAAAATGAAACACGATGTTCTCATGGATGCTCTTGCTATGGATTTTTTTTACTTGCCTTCTCCAAATGCTTGGGTAAATTCTACCAACAGGTCTTCAACACCAGACTCTTTTTACTGAAAATTTCTGGTTTGTCATCACTGGATAGCTCCAAGTAGTGAACTATTTCTGAGCTTCTATTTACTTTGTTCACCTATAATAATTATGCTACTGCTAAACTTGCTTTTAAATGGCTATATATTGAGATGAACCAGTTCTATATGGAGAAAAACTCATACAGCTGCAGGAGTATTCAATCTAGACGGATCTATGATACTGTAGGTGTTTGGGAACATAGCATTGCAAAATAATCTCACAAGGGAAGGAAAAATTTTCGGTAGTTTAAACATATTTTTCAAGTAGTAAAAAAACAAGCTTCCCCTGCTTTTCTTTTGGAAATAAATACTGCCAGGAAAAAATTTGCAGATACATATTTGGCAAAAAAAGTATTTTTTTTTCCCCTCTTATGTCTCATGATGAAGTATGAATAAAACCAATAGTCACAGCCAAGGTCAGTTCTGTTGTAACAGTTCTACTTCGCTTTTAGTATGTTCTGTTTTCTAAAAAAAAAATTCTTTCAATGTTATAGTCTTTCAACTATATTGAATTCAAGAGGTACAGCATGTAGGATTCTGCAAACTGGACTGTAACCGATGATCTTTTTTTTTAGCTGTAATTCGCAGAGTAGCTCTCTGTCTCCGCAGTGAGGATTAAATGCTCCCCTATGAATGTTCCTTAGTTCTTAGACAGCCCTTGCAGCCTCTGATCCCCCAGGGAGCGCATGTTGAAAGAGGAAAAGCCTGCTTGTATTAACTACATAACCTTTCTGAACAGAACCCATTAAAAAATCAAATTGGGCACTTTGATCAGCCTGGGATGGGCATCAGAGTGACACAATTGCTATAATATAAAATTCTATAGATAACAATGAAGTTTAAAAACTTACTTTTGTCAACTTCGGGAGCTGTCTGTGTTTTCTTGTGTTGGCTGTTTTCTTAATTTTTCAGTATTGAATAGAGAAAGCCAAAACACCTTTCATTTTCCAAGAGGTCAACAGTATGGGTGTGTCTGAATTAGTGACAGCCAAACCTATCTTCAAGACGCAGAGTTTGATCCAGGTTATGCATGCTTCTTAAATTTGGGAAGATTCAGATTCTTGAAATACATTGTATCCATTTAAAAGCAGGATTTATAAATTAATCTGAAATTTCAGTATTCTCTAGCAGTGGAGACTATGTTGATCCTCCTCTAATAGCTCTATCAAATGAAAATATTAGCTTTGAGACCTCACGCAAAGGCATTTGCCTGCAGTTTTGTTTGTGAAGGGTCAGTCGACATAGAGTACTGGACTTGCAGATGTTGTCATTCTATGACTAAATATGAGTGAAGATACCCTTTTTTTTTTTCTCTCATGCTTCTAAAAATGACAATTCTTGCTCTTTGGTACTCTTCATGGAGTCTCTGCACTCTTTGTGGAACACAGCAGCTTTAGAAAATGTGAGCAATGTGATATAGAAGGAAAAAAATTTGACTCGTTTATTGCTGATTTTAGCGCCTATTTTATTGATTCCTGACTCATCAGGGAGCAGATAATAACTCGGTGTCAGATGAGATGGCTGCCTACATGAACAATGTGATTTATGACTGACTGCCACCATGGACAGTAAAGCAAATGAACAAACTCTGCTATTCCTCTGTTATTTGCTGGATTCTGACTATTGACCAGCACGTGCTGTTTTAAGTCAGGTTTTCTTGTACCCACCCATCACTTTCTATGGGTGACTGTGAAGAGCTGACCGTGAAGAGCTTTTCTCACAAGACACCAGGGTTCTGACTTGGTGGAACCAGCTAATCTCCATTATAGTATCAGCTGTTGTCAGCTGCACCGCTAAACTAAATTGACCTAACTTGATACGCATTTCTCTAGCCTTAGCTTCCTCTCTATTAAAAAGAACTTAACCCAGGTTTACTTAATGCTTTTTCTTCTCCTTTTCTTCCAAGACTGTACAGGAAATAGGGTCATTTCTTTGGGTTTGCATGTGTTTGAATGAAGTGTGTGTGTGGGAAACCTAACTGCATTCAAAGTCAAATCAGTGAGAACATCTTATTTTTTTACTGCCAGAGAGTTAAGCTGAGCTCTTCACTTGGCTCTTGCAGCCCTGAGTTCCACAGAGGAAATCTTAGAAAAATTATCTTTTGTACTCCAGAGACTCTTGTTTGACTAACTTTCAAGACTTCAGTGCAAGTCAGCTGTTTGAAAACTGTTATAGTCCTGAAGGGAAAGAGTCAAAACAGACCTCAAGAGGCAGATCACTGCTTTTATTGCTGCATCAAGCCCAGGTCATGCTTATTGCTCTCTAAAAATTACTGCTCAGCTAGGGAGGACTCAAACTCTTTGAAGGGTGGAAGTATGGTGCTCTCAAACACAATATTTTGGTAACCCTGATAACTCAGAGCTTTAGTGTCAGGGAGAGAAAATGTTCTTGTCTCTGGTGACTCAGGCAGGACTATCTGTAAATGTTACTCCACTGGGCTTCAGTGCCAAAAGCTATTTGGCAGCAGAGGCAAGGATTGGTCCTCAAAGTGAGGCAGAAGTGAGACAAGCAGATGGAGCTGGTGATAATGTGATGACAAAGAAAACAACTCAACCTTGTGTTTGCTTCTGGCACAGTTATTGACACACAAAAATGCCTTAAGAAGAAGAAATAGCTAAGTTAGAAAACACAGGTACTGATTTCAGTTTGGTGAGCTGCTGTTGTGCATCTTAGGAGTTATTAACAGGAATGTATTTGTTCATATTACGATTTACTTAACTCTTCAGTTCATTCTGACTGTTCACTTCAGGTTGTTTCCACTGACATTAGTATAGGTGAAACACTTGTTCCTTCTCACTTTTGATTTCCTCTTTTCTTTGTCTGCTAAACTGAAGATGCCTTGGTACTCACTGCTGGTGTGTGTCCTGGAGCAAAAGCATATGGCTGCTTAGGGAAGGGTAAAAAAGATGTGCTGGGCTGCTGTTAGGTTGATATTTCTGTGGTTCCCTTTCCCTGGAAACCATGAGGTTATCTGACTCTAAAAGGGAAAGATGAGGACAGAATTGTTAGTCTCAGCTCATTCACCTGCCATGAAAAAATAAATAGGAGAGGTGAAGAATGAAGTAAGATGTCTTCATATGAATATTATTTCAATTTTAAAAAGTTATATTGTTATAGGCAACACTAATCTAGGAGTATTGTAAATTAATTTTATTCTAAGTACTGTGTTGTGTTAATGATTCTCTAACAAGTATTTTACTCTTGAATGGCTTTCTTTTTTTCCTGGAAATATGATTCTAAGTTTTAAGATCTAGATTTCAAATAGCATTCCATCCATAAGCCCTGTGAATAATTTTAAAATTCAATGGTACAAGTGCATTTTATTTTCAAGATGGTCATTGCCCCATTTCATAGACCAAGGCGGGGGGACTCCCCCTTCCCTCCCCACACAGCTGTACTTGGTTACATCAGTGTGCATCATTGCTGCATCTCAGATGCAAAAAAAAACCTCAGAGAAACTGCTTTCTCTATGTTCTAGAATGATACTTTTCATTTTAAAAGATAAAGGTTAATTTTCAATGGCATAATTTTAGAACATGTTTTTCCTTTCCAATTTTCATTTACATAGGTTTTTTTTACACCTTCAGAAAATATAAACCCCTTCTTAATCCAGAGAAGTGTCCCAATGAGATTTGGAATAATTTTTGTCAGCTGATATTCTTCATACATATGAAAGAATGAGTCTAGTTATTATCTGTGATTCAATCTGCTCTTTCAAAAAAGGTCCCAGCAATTACCAGGTTAGTAAGTTCATCTTTCCAGTTGCCTTCAAGTGTTGTAGTTTTAAGTGCTTGTTTGAAAGCAAGAACTGTATTCCCTCACTGCGTGAACAGTATCATACTGTGAGATTTACAAGCAAGCAGCTTAATACCTTCCCCAGTATTGTCTTCGAGGTATTTCACTTCCTTTATTTTCCTTCTTTAGTCAATAAGGCTGCAAGTTGCAAATCTGAGTGCTTGAAATTAGACTTTCATGTCTTACTGAGGCTTTTAAATAGTGGTGTCCAGATTCTCAGAAGTGAATCTGGGTTGATTTTGGAAGCCTACAGAGTGTATTAGAACAACAAGTTTAAGCAGCTAGCTTTGGCATTTTTTAACCTCAGTTTTAGGGTTTGTACTGAGGTATTTTCTTCTGATAACAAGGAGGTATGTGCTCCTCTTGCTTCTTGAACAGCAGCAAACTCTAAACTGAGCTACTTATATATAAAGAATTGGTATGTTAATTTTCTTCTGTGGCCACTGAGTATAGCTGCCAGATCTTAAATTGCCCTTAATTTATATAACATCTTTAAGTTAATCTATGCTTGAGTGTCAAAACTGGAAAAACCACTCTGAGTGTGTGAAACAAATTTTTCATTATCTTTAAATTAATAATGAAGTTTAAATGATTAAAATATGAAATATACAAAAAAATAGTTTTCACCTTGTAAAACTGCTGTTTCACCTCTCTCTGAAGATGGCATTAGTTAGAAACCCATGACAGAGGTTTCTGTGCTAGCCTGCCCTGAGACGCTCAGCAGAAAGTGGCTGTGCAGGGGCAGATCCAAACAGCCAAGTTAGAGGTGCTCCTGCAGCCATGGAGCAGGGATGTGCATGCAGAGGCAAGAGAAAGCATCCTGTGTTTAGCTTCACTCCTGTAGATATGCCTCAAGGTAGAAAACTCGAGCCATAAGTGCTCAAAAATACCTGATTTGGAGCAGATAATTGGAGCCACCCCTGTATACCTGTGGTCCCCCGTGTTGAGTGGTCCTGCATAATTTCCCCTTGCCAATGCTCTCTTTGATGGAAACATTATGGTTGCGTTTGTGCTGTGGCTGGATCAAAATCATCTTCCTTCATAAACAAGGAAAACATTGTTGATTTAAGAAAGATTTTCAAAAGAATGTGGAGAAATTGTTGTAGCCACTGCACTTGGATATAATTGCAAACAGGTGCCTTTAATAATGGGCTATGGCTTCATTTAGCCAGGTTAAACCCCACTTTGTAGTGCCAAAGTGAGAGTGCCTCACTGCAGCAGGGAGAAGACTCTTGCCAAGCTACTTGAGCTCCAAAGCCTAAGTCATAAAAGCCCTTCATGTTTATCCTCTATACATAATCTCACAGCCATTATTTTTATGGCCAAATAGGATTGCACAAGTAAAAATAATTGAACCTTCATAGACTCCTTTTGGATGAGTCCAGTGTATATTAGAAATATCTAGATAACATCTAGTGTTACTAAGACATTTATTTCATTTATCTCCATGCCTATCCTGTTTGTCACAGTAAGAAGTCTCATGCCACCATTGCTTCTGTCCTCCTGTCATCACTTCAGCTGGTGAGAAATGGTGCTGCTCAAACAGCTTTTTGCCTGCTAGGTTGCTTTGTTGGGTTCACTCCTGGTGGGTTTTCAGTGGATCACTGGATAGAGGAGAGATGAGTCCAACAGAACTCTGAACCCTGTAAGGCACCCAGATGGGTCAGCAGTAAGTAACTTGACACCAGTCTGGATTAGTTCCACCATCCACCACACTGCTTGTTGTGGTTTAGGAAATGGAGGATCGCAGCAGTCAGACTACTGGGTCAGACTTGAATGAAGTTTCAGTCTTGTAGCTGAAGGGGAAACTGGGTTTTATGCCTCTTTTCTCTTTCATCTCGTTGGCATTGTCCCCAACATCTCAAAATTAAGCTGCTTTGGAAAACAAAAAACCTGTTTAAAAGTACTTTTTCTATAGATTGGTATTAATGAAGGAAAAAGTTTGGAGTTGTTTATTTGAAGGTGTCAATAAGCTGAAGGGAAGGGGTGTTTGGGTTGCTATCTTCTACCTGAAATTCTGATAGATTTTTAACAATCCCCCTTACCAAAATTAAGGAAATTAAGAAGTCTTAGAGGCAGGGGAAGTCCTTGCACAGAGAGATAATTGCTTAATAGGTAGGAGATAATTTCTTGAAATAGACAGGGGAGTAAGTGCTTGGTTACTGCAGCAGATGGTGTTTGGCAGTGGTGTTCCAAGGGTTTCTGCACTGTTTATAAGAACCTATATAAATGGGCTTGAAAAGGGAGGAGAGCAGTGAGGTGACTAAGTTTGCTGTTGATACACAATTATTCAAGATAGTGAGGATGAAGGCAGACTGTGAAGAATTACACAAGGATCTGAAGAGACTGTGTGACTGGGCAATAAAATAGCAGATGAAATTCAGTGTAGATAAATGTGAAGTGATGCATGTGGGGAAAAACAATCCTAGCTTCACATATAAAATGATTGGCTCCAAGCTGTCTGTTGCCACTCAGGAGTGAGACCTTGGGTTATGATGGATATTTCCATGAAAACATCAGCCTGTGCTTGACAGCAGGCTAAAAAGCAAATAAAATTTTAGGAGTTATGAAAGAAGGACCAGAGAACAAAACAGATAATGTCATTATGCAGCCTTATAAATCTATGGTTCACCTTTACCTTGGGTACCACAAGTAGGTCTGACTTGCTAATCTCAATGAGGATGCCTTAAGATGGGAAGATTCAGAAGTGGGAAAGGAGGATGTATGCAAAGGGCTGAGTAGGCTGGGACTCTCTTGTGTGGGGAAAAGTCAGCCAAAGATGATAATGATGGAGAGTTTAACAAAACTGTGAATGGGTGAAGAGGGATGGATCTGTCATGGTCTCTTTCAGTACAAGAGTTAAGGGCCATTGATTGAAGCTTGTAGATACTGATTCAGAGCAGGGGAAAGCATCTCTTCCAGAAAGGAATAACATATCTTGTCAAAGCTCTGCAGAGGGTCTGGGGGAGAACAGACAAATAGTTGGATGAAATGCGAGGCTGAGGACTGCTAGGTGCAGAAACCATAACAAGCTCGAGAAATCTCTTGAAAAAATACTGGAGACTGCAAGAGCTTTGTTAGAAATACGATGTATGTTTATTTTGTACTTCCAGTTGTGACTGTTCTTGCTCTGTGCTTGAGACTGATAAGTGGATTTCAGAGAGTAGGGTCTATGGACTGACTATTTGAGCCCTGTCAGAGATCTATGAGTGCTATGCATGCAGACAATTCATTAACATCAACCACAGGCTACTGGGCCTTGGATTTCTCCTTGTCCAATACTGAGTGAAAGGCCATGACAGAGAAAGGAGTCTGATAACAAAGCAAGCCAGTTGCTCATCTTACATACTCTCAATGTTAATGCATCTACAAGCGCTTGTAGGGCAAATTCAAATGTGATTGCTGCTGGAATCTCTGAGCATATGTCAGTAGTAGGAAACAAATATCTCGTGAACCGGAGTGGTATTCAAGGATATCAAAGAGTTTCTGAAGTTATGCATGAAGGTATTCACAGGTGGGAATCAAAGATTTTGGTAAGACCCTCCTCCAAACAGATAAAGTTTGGAATAAAATAATAAATATATCGTCCTTCATACATTTAAACTTTTTCTAAAGTCAGTCATCTATATTTACTGCATGTATTACTGCATATAAGCATTCATTTCACTACATAATTATTCAATTAGAGAGATCAAGTATTGCTCAATCAATTCCAATAAATGGACTACTATGTAAGAATTGTAGATCAAGTACTCATTTCCTTACCTGTCTGCCAAGGAAGGCTGATTTACTTGAGTGGCTCTGCTTGGGATTGAAGAGAAATCTAACTTAGGAATGAGAACAGCAAAGTTAGTATGATGTGTATAGCAAACATGACAATGCAAATTGTAGGAAGATAGGGAGCAAAGGTGATATGCAAAGTGTGTAAAGCCTGTGAAACAGTAACTGAGATGAGTAAAGAGTTTTTCTTGAATCTGCCTACTAGTTTTTCCAATATTACACCTTTCATGTCTTCCGTTCCCCCAATCAGAATGTGTCTGCTGAATAAAATAGAGAGAAATACTAAATCCCGTATTTCTCTTGAGGTGGCTGCTGCAAAAATTATGAAAGGTGTGTGGAGTGGATGTTAGATGTGTGTGGAGAGAGGAAAGGGCTAAGCATAAAAAAAAGGTCCAGTTGATTGCTAAAAGCCTTTAAAAATAAACTGCTGGTTGCTACTGTAGTAGGTACCATCTGTTCTAACAGAGCTTAAGTTGACACTTGAAGGAAAACATAACTGGCTAAATGTCAACCAAGGCAGTAAAGTAGTCTTGAGAACTTCAGTTGATTTAAATGTCCTGAGTCTGACCCTGCTGGAAAGAGAGGGAAAGACTTGGGTTCTGCAGCCTCTCTAGTGACCCTTTCCTTTACTTTGTTCTCACAGTGAAGGACATGTTAAATTGGAATTCTGCTTGTTAGAACCTGTGACCATTGCCTGGAGGGACAGATGGTTGCATGACAAATATGATTACAAGAAGGACTAGACATTTTTGTTTAGGATGGTAAACAAGTTCCTCCTATGGTTTTAGTGATGGAAAAACTTAAACCTGTGGTGGAATGCCTTGCCTAATCTTAGTGATTAATTTCTGTCTCCATGTATCCTATACCTGTGACACGCACTCTTTGCAAACTGGCTGGTAACAGAGTAGATGTTCCACATCTACTGGCTCGAGGAGGAGCCAGTGGAACATCTGTTCCACGTGGCAGGTTATGTGCTGTCTGAAAAACCCTGACCACCTATGTGATGTTCTTCTTGCTCCCAACTACTGCTGCAGATGAGTGGTTGCCTCGGGGATAGCCTGATTGCAGCCTTCAGGTTTGTGCCACAAAGAACCAAAGACATGACAAGTATGCAAAAGATCTGTGTTGCATTATGAATTAGGAATAAATTCAATGAAATGATAGCTTATGAATTAAAATCCTTTTCCTCATCTGTTAAGATTGAGGGAAGAATGACTTACATCTCCCAATCATCTTGTAGTCTAACTGAGCAAAAACTCTTAGAGTTACTCCCAAACTTTTCTATTACCCTTGTTGCTCCTGACCTGCCTTCTAGTTAAAAAAAATAAAACAACTTTTAAAAGGCCAGGAGAGCTAAAGTTTTCCTTTATGTATGAGCAAATTATTTTTTTCTCATCTTCTATACCTATTTCTTGACCAACACCTTATATCTGTCTTTTACACAGATAAATCTTAAATACTTAGGGTGCTTTGTGAAGTTTGAATGTTTCACATCTTGATTTCATATGCTTTGTATATTTTTTCAGAATGAAAGCTAAGAGTGCAACTAGAAAAATGTGCAAAAAATTGAGTATCTGTAGGAAAAAAGGTTGGCAACTGTAAAAGGAGTCTGTTACCCATTTTAGCACTGCCCAGCAAAGACACGTGGTATGTGTTGAACCACTGCAAGGGGCTGATGGAGGGTTTTTAACTGTAAATGTAGAAGGCAGCTAAGGGCATAGAGATTTGTGCAGAGGTTTCTAAGCAGTTTAAGCCTGCACCTGATTGCAGGACAGCAGTGTGCTGCATTTTCAGAGCTATTCAGTCAGCCTGGTGCTGCTTTGGGCCAAAGGTAGGACTTCTGTGTGGTTCTACAGTATTTTATGTAAACACACCTGTCCAGTGATCCTTCTCTCAACACCACTAGAATTACAAATTTTTCAGACTCTCAAATGTCAGTTGATATCATGAAGGAATTATCACTAACATACTGAATAATTAAGATGGCTTTTGTACTGCTGAAGGTAGTAAGATAAATTATTAGAAGTTCACCTTTCCTTTGCTACCTTTCCACTTTCCAGTATAAATAGAGGCAGATGTTCACCAAGTAAGATTTGGACCAGTTTACCTGGAAATATGGTAGAATTCCCATCAGCAAGAGTTGTCAGCTTGAAAATGAGTATCAGTCTGAATATTGCCTTTAGTTTGATCCAGAGTTTATTGTTGTTCCCACTTGATGGTCCCTGATTGCCTTTTGGCAGAGCCAGAAGTTTGTAACCAGCATTAAAACAAAAGGTTCTGATCTACCAATGATTCCTGAGCAGTCTATAGCACTGTGTCACAGCTGGCGGTTTGGGTTTGTGACTTAAAGTGTTTTGTTACAAAGTGAATTGTATTCAGGTTTCAAAATTTTCACCATAAGTTTGAAAATGTCATGTAGCTCTGGATAAAGCAAAAAGAAAAAGAAGGCAGAAAAATACGTAATTGAAAGAATAAACATGATTATATTTCCTTTATTTTTGTAATGAAAACTACTACTCTACAATAATATAAAGTTTTTCTTCCACTTTCTCAGGTAAAAAATATAAAAAAAGTAATAGTTTGCCCATGGTCTGCCTGTACTATCCTGCATTTCACTGTACAATTCATGAAACAGCACTTCAATTTCTCTTTTTTTGTTCTACCTATAAAATAAGGACATAAGCTCACTTTGTTGACCCCTTGATGAAATATTTCCAGGACATGGAGAATGTCCTCAGTCAGCCCTTTACTATTTCTGAGATTTAATTGATAAAGCTTATCCCAATCCTTGTAGAAACGCACCTTCAAAAGAAATATAATTTTGGATATTACTGTACAGATCTGATGCTTTGTTCTGCGTGTTTTCTGGGTTACATCGTCTTGTTGGAGTTTGTGACAAGTCATTGTTCAAATTCAAGCTACTCTTAATCACTCTGAAAAGTCAAGTTTCCTTATGTTCTTTAGACGATTCTGCTGAGTGATACAAACTAATTAACAGCTGTCGAGTGCTTTAGTTGGGCCACTTCTGTGCTCAAAACGTTCAATGCTTCTACTCAAGCTAAGGTCCCAGGAAAGATAAGAAAAAAAAATGGTTTCCAGATCTGTTGTACTTCCCTGTAGAAATAAAATTTAAACTTATGACTCTTACCCCACAGTGAAGAAACCTGAATGATCCATCTGAAAATGACATATTGATGTACCACCTCTCCTTACTTTTTTCTCCAGAAGTCCCTTATATGTGAACAAGTAAAAAGAAAAATTCTTGTATGAACAAAATACTTCAAGAACTGAAAGTTAGATTGGGAGGGCTGTTAGTGGCATAGCTTCAGTGATTAAAAATCATAACTAGAGATGCATTTCTTTTTGATTCTAGGAATTTGAAAACGTTTTGCTTTCTCAGTTTAGTTATGGTTTACTTCATGCATGCGGTGCTGAATAAGATAAAAGCATCTTACTTAGAAAATGGCCAATGAAACTGCCAATATTTTATGAAGTGTGAGTCCAAATTTTGATCTGATCTATCACTGGAGTATCACTGAATATTGGTATAGAAGACATTTGAGGACTTACTGATGCTGACCCATTAGGAGATATGCTGAGAGGCCTGTGTGTGCATTGAGAGTATGTCTTTGATTAATAGTCCTGCTGTGAGTGTGACATATCTGTGCTGCTGTGTAACTTTTTCCGGATGCTAGACACTTACGTTTAACGATATTTGCCACTTCAATAGGAGGAAAAAGATCGAGATGATGTTAAATTGCTTTTTTCAGTGTGTACAATGTAGAAAAGGATATGAAACATTAATTCACAGGGAGTTTTTTTGTCTTTTGTATGTGCCTGTGAAGCAAGGGCTCTAGCTTTAGCCCACTAGTGTCCATGTGGGCAGATCTGCTGACCCAGCCGCACCCCACCTAGGAGGGGGCTGCCTCTGTCCTGTGCATAGAGCCTCAGGACAACTGTCCTGGACAATTATGGCACTTGGCTTCAGAAAACGTTCCCATAAGTTCAGAACACTCCACAAAAACCTGGAATCCACACAAACTCAGAACTCGAAAGCAGGCAACAGAGTTTAAGGGCTTCTTGTGCTCTTCATCTAAAACATATGACTATCCATTACCGCCTCTACAGCCCGAGGCCTCGGAAAGGATCGTTTTGGAAATGATGCCTTTAAAACCTAAAAAGACACTGTTTTCACACCGCTCCTAACAAGGATGCGGCGCCGAAGGCCGATGGAGAGAGCTCAGAGGCTCGACTGCCACCTACCGCTCACTGCTCCGCGCTCCAGGGCTGCCGCTCCGGCGGCTGCGGGCTGAGCGCTCCTGCAAAACTCGGGGAGGGCGAGGGGGTAGAAAGGCATTTTTTGAGCTATGAAGAGGCTGCAACTGAGTTTACAAATTAAATGTTGCTGGTGGTTTATAGTCTATAAATTCCCGGCGTAAGAGATGCTGAAGGACTTGAGATATGTTTAGCACAAGGAGCTGGCAAAAAGTTGAAGAAGCTCTACATCTGAATTTCAAAACCTACAAAGTTAAACAAAGGAAAAAGCTTTATTTAGAAGGCTATTGTGCTTTAAAAGGAAATACAGGTTTTCACTGTTTTTTTTTTTTTTTTTTTTTTTTTAGCACCTAGCTGTTTTTCAGCGGGGACTGTCAGTTAATTTTCAGCCAAGCATTAATTTCAGGTGAAGGGGAAAACAGAGAAGCTGGCTACCAAACACCTTCTGTTTTGTGCTTGCAAAAGGTCCCCATCCTGCAGCACACAGAACTGCCTCTCTAGCAGTGGTTCTTGTGGAGATCTGGCACTGCCCACCACTGGAGTCTTGTGCAGTCCTGAAATTCTGGGAATCACACTGCTCAGTCCAACCCCTTTTCATGGCAGCATTTCTGAGGAAAAACCCAAAACCCGAAAAACAAACACATTAAAACCTAAAGAGCAACACAATCTCTAATCCACAGGCTTATGCCATTACTTTAGGGATCATCCAGAGCTGTTGCTGTCACTTGGTGCCATACAGTAATTATAACAGATACTGCCCAAAAAACACTGGGATCCTGCACATCACATGATATAAATTATAAGCATGAGGACCTCCCTATATTGCTGTATTAGCCTTTATTAATGAGATCCAAATAAGAAGTGAAATGAAGTTTCTTCACAAAAATTATAAATATTGTCACCATAAACTACATAGAGAGATGATTCGGTGTAATTGTCTTGTTAATAGTGAGCAAGTTTGTAACCTTCAGGGTTTCATTTGCAGCATGCCTTTTCACAATTGAAGTGCCAGTACTGGAAGATGGATTTAATTCCTACAAAAGCCTTTCAGTCTGTCCACAACTAAAACAGCTCATTCTCCCTATGTTTATGATGTTATAATGTTATGATTCTCCCTCGGTTATGATGCTGGGGAAAAGTAAATGGCTGCTAAGCTACTGTTCACAAAGTCCAGTCAGGGCCCTATAGGCTATTTCAGCAGTAGAGGAAAACCTCTTTAATGCTTCCCAAAGAGTTAACCATTCGGGCCTTGTCCATGGAAGCAAAACTAGCAGTGTCTTTGTAGGGCTAACATTACCCAGCTGAGCAATAGAGAAAGAGATCCTATGATTTAGGCAACCAATCAAATCACACAAATAATGAATAACAACCGCTATGTGGAGTGAGCCATTTATATATTATTCTGAGCTTAAAATTCCTTTAAGTTGATTTCTTGGAGAATCAAAGATGCAGTACCTTTCTAATAATTGTGATCTATGTGTGGGTTTTTCAGGAGCCCAAAAATGTACAAATTGTACCCATTGAATTCAACTCAATGAGTAGATGAGCTAGATGTGCCTGTAACTTTGGGAAAGCATTATCTTTTGTTTGTTTGTCTGGAGCCTGCATGAACGTAAATGTTATTTTAGTGATTAAGAGAAAGTGCTTTTTGATTTGGTAGTGTTAATTTGCCCATTGAAAAACAAATAAAACTTCTCCTCTCTGAGAGGATGAATGGGAAAACTTGATGACCTTTAAAATTTCTTTTGTATAAGTAATATTTACCAAAGCCTAGATGCCCTACTAAATTTTAAGATCATAATATGAGACACTTATGAAACAAAAATAGTTTATCCTTACTGTTTTACTTTTAAGAAAGCAATATAAGAAAGTCCAAAGTATACACAATGCAAATTATCATTCGCTGGTTAAAGGTATACTTTCTAACATATAAAATTGAAACAAAAGTGAACAAAATTCAGCTGATCAAATATTATTGGACATTTTTTGACAATATTAGCTGGTTGATTTTTTTTTTACTGTACTGAAGACTGTGCAAGACCCCTCACAGCTCAGATAAATGAAAGCATGCAAAAAGCTTGTCACTAAATTTCTCAGAGGGCAAAATGAGAATACAGAACTGCAGGCTTGCTGAGTTAAAGGATTAGAAAAGGCTGTATTAATAAGTTCATATGATTATTCAGCAAAGTCAGGCCGCAGAATGATTGAACTGTTATTTTGGGGCACAAAAAAAACTGTCGTGGTGAAGTACCTTCCTGGTATATGGCAGAGGGATGGGTTTTAAAGTCCGTTTGGGATGGGAATGCTTTCTTAGCCACAGCGTGTCTCTGAACAAGAGCTTTGTCTGCCAGAAGCCTGGAAGGATTGGGACCTTCTCCATCACATGAGCTGCTATCACTGTAAAAAGTTATCAGATCAAATTCAGGTCTGGCTGTATTACTCAGGAGTGAATTACACATTTCATCCCAAAACAGTGCCAGTGAATCCTTTGAATCTGAATTGCCAAGAGGTAGTGTAATGGCAAAACTGACATATACTTGATAGCTGTAACCTTATTTACATTGACTCTGACAGAACTCATCACATTATAAAGCAGTATTAATAAAATGTTAATTGAACTACTAAATACCATCAGCCATTAAAATTACAGTTGCTGCTGTAACCCACTAATACAACATTTACTAAAAACTAATGGAAGAAATTATTTTGCTTAAAATATTGGTAAAAAAGCTGAAAGAATAAAATTAAGTTGACCTTTTGATAGATGTCTGTTTATTGATTTAAATTCACCATTTTGTGAACAATGTCAAAGAGGTCTGTTAGAATAGAAGCATGTATAATAACATGAGCTAAACAATTTTTATTTCTTTGTGTGTCATTACAGAGAGATTGAAGCAAGCTTCACCTAAGTGTAGTGATGCAAAAAAAATAATAATACCCAGTCTGGATGTGAAAAAGCAGAGGAAAACAAGAGCTTCATATTAAAGTGCCTTCTAGGTAGCTGACATGACGCATCTAGTCAGACGTAAATAATGACAGACGGAAACTATCATGAGGTCTGTGAAGCATCAACATGCTGCCATCATTTTCTTTCTAACCTTGCTTTGCTAGCAGCTCTCAGACTTACAGGCTGAGAGATCATTTAAAAAGCAAATCCTAATGATGCTGCCCACTGTAGCAACAGTCAGTGAGGCTGGCATCAATTTAGCTCAGTTTGGGAACTCAGGCTAGCAGCCATTGGGGGCTCCTGACACCCCAAATGGGAGCCATCCCTCCCTCCCTCCCTGGCTCCCCGCAGCTTCACGTGCATCTCACTGAAAATGATCCACCTGTATGGGTAAGGGGGAGAGCAGGCACTCCTCCTTCACCTGCCCCTTGGCAAATAAGCCCTTCAGTTATTTACTTTATTGCGTTAGGTTTATTTGGGTGCAGGATGCCTGGAATGATTTTCATTGTACGCATTTTATTTGTAATATATGTGCCTAGGAAAAGACAGAGAGGGAGTAATATGCTGGTATCCCTGTAGCTTCAGCAGAGCTGTGCTGTGGTTCGGATAAACACATCTGTACATGGCTGCCATAATCAATGTGGAATAGCAGAGCAGTTTTGCAAATGTAACTTAAAGAGGGGGGAAGAAAGGCAAAATAAAAAAACCTCACAACAGGTTATAGGTCTTGTCCAGCTCAGTAGACTCTATTCATCAAAACAGCATCCAATAAAACAGTTGCACATTTTATTTAAGCTGGTGACTGTATTGCAAACCATTGGGAAACAAAGCTTGTGTGTGATAACGTAATGGCATTATCACTTTGCAAATCAGCATGTGGCTTTGCTTGGGTGCTAGCAGGGCATGAGGGCTCAGAGACAGATGACAACATGAAAAAAGAAGTCGATCAGACTGCTTGTTTTTGATTGTAAACATTATTTTCATATACAGCAATGAATTTCATCCTGTTTGGTAAGCCTGACCTCAGGCTGTATAAATGTATTTCCATTGTTTGTATGTAAATTAAAACATGACCGAAAAAAAAATCCTTCCCAACCCTCCCCATCAGAAGGCTATTTATGCTTCACAGATCTTTCCAGTACTTTAAGCACAACTAAGCAGCTACCTCAGGTAAAGAAGATGCTATTTTTCCAAGGAAGCATTTTAAAATATTTCCCCCCACGCACTTCTGAATGTTCTAAATACTAATGCAGAATTCGTGACTCTCAAAGTAAATAGATGGCACTTAATTATGCTGGTGATGTCAGGTATTGTATAGGTTGATTTCCCAAGGCGTAAGTGAAAAATGTACTATTTGGTCTTAAATTTAGACTTAATAAATAGCTAATTTAGGATCTTGCTCTATATGCAAGGATATAATCACAAGGCATTCATTTTTAAAAGGTTTCATTTATTCTTGTGAGCTTAATTATTGCAAGGAAACTGTGAGCAATTTGTTTTTTTTTACCAGTGTCTGATTTCTGAGAATGGTTATTAAATATTAAATGGATGCATAATTCAGGCAATTAAGAAAGTAATCACACAAAGTAATGTAATGGAAGTTAATTATTACTGCATAAGCAAATAGTTCATTAATGCTAGTAGTTGCTATGGCTGCATTCTTAATACATGCAGAACTGAAGCATGAATCCTCTGTGTATTCAGAGGTACCAGAAGTATGGTACTGCAGAAAGAGTGTTCCTAATGAAAGGCCCAGGCAAATAAGGTCATATTGACCCCTGACTTGTCTGAATGCTGTAGGATCATCATTACTTAAGAGAGTTTTATCAAAACCATGGCTACTTTAGATGCTTATAATACCTTCTGTTTGTAATACAGGCCGTGGCTTAAATCAAGGGAGAACTTGGGGAATTCAGCTGTTTTAAAATAAATTAATAAATTGCCAATCCTGTTTCTCTTGTTAAAATTCTACCCAGTGGTGCTCCTCTTGTTAAAAGGCTATAAAATCATTATATGTAACTTAAAAGGATTGTACAATTTTTCAGTACAAAAGCATAATAGCTGACAACCACCCTTGTTAGATTCTGTTCTTCAATGACGAGAGCAAAACCTGACATTCCTTTGCTAACATTATTTCCCTAAAGCATAGCTTTTCATAAAGACTATTTTAAGCCAAGAGACACTCATGCAGCTGTATTCCACCTAGTAGACTGTGATGCAGTAGTATTACCCTTAGTGCTCCATGGTTCAGCCAGGGATGGGAGGATCTGTGACTGAGGGGTGAACAGTGCAAAATGGTAACAAGGTTCTCATTGGAACCTTGAGAGGTGTGAAGATAGGACAGTTGGTTCCTTCATTTGTGTTCTCCGGGAGAACAGAGGAACAGAATGTCACTTGTCCATTTTGGGCTATATGTTGCTTTAAAAGGGGAAGAAAAGGACAAGGCAGTAATTACCATGCTGGAGAACCCCTGCAGGTCATCATATGCCTACTCCTGCCAGCTGCTGGTTCTCACATCCTCCTCCTCCCTCAAAATACAGCCATGTTAGAGAAAAGAAGGTGGATTTTGTCACTAATTGTGCTCTGCAGCTAAACAAAAACTGCAATTGTATTAGTTCTGCGTAAAGTCTGCTGTGAGCTGCCTGGGATATCTGTAGAGCCAAATGACCATTTGACAGCTGAGAACACTAAGGTTCACAATTTTAAATACCTACTCTCCTCATTTCAGTGCATCCCACAAAAGGACAGTAAGCAAAGGAGGGCACTGAATCCAGCTGTTGCTAGCTCAGTACTTTCTGAGTTTTCTGGAGAAATCTTCAAATGATTGCTTTATGCTCCCAAGATATCTTGGATTTGAGCAGACTGGGGAACCTAAGGAGGGAGGGGGGAAAGCAGTGTGGTGGCAGCTCAGCGTTGTACTCCAGTCTTCCCAAGGAATAGCAATCAGCTAGAATACTGATATGATGACTCTGGAAATAAAACTCTTGTAAACCCTTGTGACTGTCTAGGGGAGAAAAGAGGTTAGACCTTTGGATTGAAAATGTGCCCATGCACACATGCACAATGACATTTTTTAATTTATTCTGGGGCTACTCAATCCATGAAAGTGTTCATTATTTTGAAATACTTAATGCTGTTTCAGAATGAAAACAAATATTGAAGTATAGGAAATTCCTGTGGGACAGAAATTGTGTTTTTACCAGCTCTAATAACCACCATTGCAACAGCATGAGCAGTCAATCAAACAGGAATTGAGCCAGCACAACCCCAGGAAAGTTCCTTTCATCCCTTCTTTATTTGAGAAGCAAACCCTTAGTCTTTTTGCAAGCCCTATTAAACGTACAGCTTTTGCAGAACGTCTGGGGAGGCATGAGATTTGTCTGCTTGGGGCTGAGTGTGAGGGAACAAGTACCAGACTCTCACTGGCCCCGCAAACAACACCTTGCAAATGGCCATCTGAAGCTTTCCTCACTGGGTGCCTCTCCTGGCAGTGTCACTCAGGAGGGTGACGAGCCCCTCTGCTCAGCCACCTGGAGACCTTCTGTGGTGCCTGTGCCTGATAGCTGGCTCCTCAAGTCTCCCTCAATGTTACCCACACCAATTTTGGAGCCCTACTATCATCTGCTCTTGACAAAATGTTGTTGTTAGTGCATACATTGCTGAGTGTGCTGCAGCTTTGCACCCAGACTGGTTTCAAGGTGCAGCCCTTTGCAGAGGGCAGTGCAGAGGGAAAACAGATGGCATAGGTGGCTTCTTGTGGATAACTGACCTAAAGGATGCCTAGTTCAATTCAGGCTTGTCACATTGCCCTTCCTGCTCACTCCTGCTAGAAGGTGAAATCAAGAGTGAGTGCTTAAGGACGAGGGTGTTTGTGAGATTGGGCAGATATGATAGGACTTTCATGAATAGCTGAATATATATGACCCAGAAAATGATTAAGCAGCACAGCCTGCCCTGTTAGAAATGTCCTCTTCTGGTCTGCAGCCAGAGCTCACCTCCCTGATGTTCTCCAGCAGCTCTGGCTGGGATGGGCAAGCAAGGCATTAGCACTCCCAGCTTTCCAACACGTGTCTGCCATCTCCTTCTGTCTGTCAGCACTGGGGCTACCTCTGGGTGCTCTGTTGGTTTTGTCATTTAGGTGGGATTCCATACCTAGTGTGCACATCTTCTGGTGACTGCATCAGAAGTTTTGATAACTGTATTGACCCAGGTTTTATTTCTCACTGTGCTGCTTCTCTGTTTTTGGCAAATTAAGGTGTGCACTTAAAGGTTTTCCTTTGAATGAAGACTTGTTTATTACATACAGAGAGATATGCCCAAATAATTCCTGATAATAATTTTCTTTCTTTCCAATGGCACTACAAAGAAACTAAAGGATTCTAGAAACAAGTACACAAATAGCAAAGGTCTTATTAAAATTATAATCCTCTGAAATTAAAGAATAGTTTTGAATACAAAATTTAGTAACAAACTTCTTAATTCTATGCTCTCAGTATGCTGTATCTTTCTAATCAAATAATTGTAATCCATTGCAGATACAAATTTTAAGTCTCATTTTCTGTCATGTATTACAGAAGTAACCTTCCAAACTTTCATTTAACAACAATATTGGCATTAAGTATTTTTCTTTTAGTAAAAAACTGAGCCTTTTGTGAAGCAAAATAATCAAGCAAAACCAACTACAAATGTTGATTTTTATTTTAAACCACACTGCTGTAGCTCTAAGTTAAGGTTTAATGTGAATAACTGGCAGATGTTTTCATTTAAAGTGGCAAAAATGAACTCTGAGAACAGTGCAGTAGGCCAGTCCGCTGACCTGGGTTCATAATCATACTTCTCTACCTGGGGATATGTTCAAATAAAATACTGGTTATAGTCAAGTATTTTTATTTAGCTATATAAATTTAAAAATTGAAGTAAAAAAAAACCAAAAAACTTTAAAATTCTACCTGTCTCTCAGCCTTGCCTATAAATTTATCAATTTCTAGGCTCAAACAAAGCATGAAAAACTTAAATGCTTTGGCAGATGTCCCCTGTGTGAACAACTCCCTCTTGGCTTCCTATCTATACAGAATATGAGTGTTCCTTATTCTGCTTCCAACCATTTCTTCACGTGGCAAGAAAGACATACTCTTGCTCTGTTCAGGAGGCAGAATCTTCACAGGAAATACTCTGGGAATTTTTTTCTTAACTAGCTCTAAGAAGCTATATTGGGACATCTTATTTTGAGTGATTTCTCCCTATTTCTGCAATAGTCATGTTGATTTAAGTCAATATAGTCAAACAATAAACATTTCAATAACCAGGTCAGCATGTAGTATTCATAAATTCTTGCAGAGCTGCTCTATATCCATCATGCAGTAATAGTAAAGGTTGAACACTACAGTCTTATCCTATTTTTCATTTTCCTTAAAAATATGCACATCCTTTAAAAAATCTTACCACACTGTTATTCATAGATTCTGGGAAGCTGTCATGAAACATAAAAAAAGAAGTGTACATATAATTGTAAGGACTCTAACAGAGATAACAAGGAAAAGTTGAAGCTTCCAAGTACTCATTCAAGTTTGGTTAAGGAAAAATTATTTCTGTTTCTCTTTGTTCTTTGGCACACAAGCATGGACGCAAGGAATGCCCAGCTGTAAGATGTCTGTCTGTGTAAGCATGGTGTTGTTTTCTGTTATCAGTTATTCTTGCAGTATCCGTTCATATTACATTTTTTCTCATTGTGATAGAATTCCATGTAGGGATTCAGAGTATCTAAAGACCTACCACCTAAATCTTAACAGAGAATGTAATGAACTTCAAATGGGTCTGGGAACAAAAGCTGAGAAAAGTACATGCTTGTACTCAGCTCAGAATAATTTGCTTATTTTGTACGGAGGTTCTGATTTTCTTTTTTGTTTAATGCAAAAATTTTTAATCAAAATATGACTCCATTTTACTTCAGTGTTTTTCTTAATTCTCTGCTAGTTTTGACATTTCATTGGGTGCGATGATTATCAGAAACCATTTTTGTTTCCTGTTCTTTGCTACTTCTTTACTTTTCAGCAAGTTTTGCTTGAGCATCTTAACCAGGTCAGTTGCCTGCTTCCCTTCTTGTATACAGTGTCCTGGCTCCCATGGTACAGAGAATCGTCCCGCTCTTGAGAAAAGATGCATGGCCTCATTAGTTGCATGGATTACCTCTGCTTTGATGGAATGTTTGGTCCAGTCAACAGAATTACAACTGGAAGTTTGAAGGAACAAAAGAATGAAACTGTACCAACCAAAGGTGCCAAAGAAAAAGAAATGGGACAGGCAGGTGAAGTGGAATGCAAGTAGGGTACTTGTTGGTTGATGGTGGGGTTGTGGTGGTGTGTTTGCATTTGTGTAGTGGGAAGAAATTCGTGGTTGTAGAAATTTGCATGAGGTTAATCTCACATCTCAATTATCTTTATTAGCATTACTTTAAGTTTATACTTCAAAATTGGTTAATGGGATGAGAGCAGATCTGTGCTGGATAATTATCTCACTTTCTAGTATCTCTATTCCAGATACAACTGGAAATGCCTTGATAGTATCCTACAGATAGATAATGAATGATCAAAATAATTCAGATGGAATTCTTTTTATTTATTGCTTACTACCAAAAATTTACTCTGTGCTGTACAACAAACAGAAAATAAAGGCACCTTCAACATGAAAAAGCTGACTGAAAAATTGAAGTGGACAAGATAGAGTTCCAGCTGAAATCTAAAGATAGCCCATTTAATTTTATTTTAACAATTTTCATTCCCAGTTTCTCTCACAAAAGCCTAGCGGCAGGAGCTGAGTGCTTTGCTATGCCTTTGGAACTGCTTCTCAGGGCAACTTGACTCTTTGTGAACCAGAGATCTGCAAAGTTGTCTTGGTCCATGATACCAGCAATGGTTAATTTCAGGCGGAAAGACGAAAAGATGATGCTGACCTTTAGAAGGGAAAAAGCTCCATTCTCCATTACCTGACTGCCCACCCTTTCAAGTGAAGGGATTTAGGCAGGGGATGATTCACTTTGAACTTGCGTAGACTGGTTCTGACTCCTGCCAAGGGAATACTCTAATGTTATGGGTAGTTCAGCGTCATGCTATATATAATGTTTATGTACAGCTTGCCTGGACTGATCTTAGGGGTGGAACACCTTGAAAAACACTCTAGGACTTGTACTTGCAATGTACAGGTCAGTATATACATATAATATACATAATATGTAATAATATACAGGCTCTCGGTGTTCCAGAGTGGTTTATCTGTTGTATGAATAGCACTATGACTTTCCATAGGAAGTGTTTGCTGGATCCAGAACTCATTAGTGAAGTCTTAATAGTTCATCTCAGTGTTTGCCCTGAACTGAGATGCTGATGGGTTGCCAAGGCTTGTTCAACAAAATGCTCCCAGAGAAATTCTCAGGAGTACGAGATCAGCATGTGCTGACTTCTTTCCCCTTCTCTGTAAAAATATAAGAGCTATTTCAAGGCATCTGATGCTAGAATCTGCTACTAAAATAAAATCAGTAGAGGATTTTTTCCACCCTCTAGCTCCAACCCTCCTTTCTGCAATTACTTCCTTTTCCAGAACAGTCCAGCTTCATAGTTATGGTACCTAGCAGCCATGAAATCACTCTAGGATTTTTTCATACGAAGGAAAGATGTAGCTGAGCATTAATAGTTTTACTAATATAAATAAGCAGTTGCAGCAAGCAAAGTGTTTTGTCATTCCTCTTAAATGAAAAATTGACACTGAGTTGCAGCTTCCTGTTCTCAGTAGAAAACTAAATGGCTCAGGACAGCTTTTAAAAAGCATTTCACGTAAACTTGAAAAATTGTTGTGTTTTGTTTTCAGTTTGGAGGGGTCGTGTGGGGGTTTTTTGTGTGTTTTGTTTTGTTGGGGGTTTTTTGGCTGTTTGTTTATTTTTTTTTGTGGGGAGACAGGGCTTCTTTATTTTAGATACTATGCCCTGGTCCTGGATAAGTTTTGCACCTGATAAAATATATTAAGAACATATATTACCAGTTAAGACAACCTTTCAAATTTGGATTAGCTTTTGACAAGAATGAAATATTTATACTTTAAACTTCTAAAACTCTTTCTTTCCTGGATGTCAGGCAACATTCTTTCAGGCAGTCTTGTCAGTATTTTACATAGCACCACACACGTTGTTGGTCCCTGCCGATTATAACATGTGGGTAATAAAAGTGTACTTGTAGTTTGCGTTTAGAAGTTCTATTTACAGATTGTATTGCATGTAATTAACTTGGTATTACTGCAATCCACACAATATCATGGAATACTCATATGATATCCTTCCTCACTGTAACACAACAGAAATTTATTACTTGCCTTGAAAGGCAAATTAAGGGGAGACAGGAGTGCTTCGGCTTTCACTAGGCATATTTTAAACCACATTGAGGCAAATAACATATCCAAGTATTTATTAAGATGAGCTTGTGAATGGGATGTGTTTATCCCTGATTAATAATGTTCAAAGACTGAGCTGATAAGGCCATCCAGAAATCATGTACCGGAGTCAGATCCAGAAATCCGGTGCAATAGTCAAAGGAGAAACAGTAAAGTTATTGAGCAAAAATACTTGGCATAAAATGCACTTTATTGTTTTGTTCAAGTGATTAACACTTCAGTTTTAAAGACTTGAACTTGCATATCCTGGAGATAAATTTTCTTCCTTGCTTCAGCTTGATGGAATCAGGTCACAAATGAGATCATTCAGCTGGGTATGTCAGTGTGGGCATTCTAGCTTACTTAAGCTAAACTGTAGCAGAGCTATGGTTTAATGTGTGTATGTCCAATCCCAGGCCTTTGAAAATGCTGCTACTTTCTCCTTGAAATCCTGCCTGGCTTACAATTACTGCTTCTATTTCAGCAGTCTCACTGAACAGAGGAAAAGAGTTAAAGGATGTTTTTCCTCTCTGGACAGCAAGTCTCAAGTCAACCAGCACACACAGAATTTTTTTACTCTTTTATAAAACAGTCACTAAAATATTCAGGAGTGAATGAATCCACATGTTCTGGGTCACTCTTAATGCTTTGTAGATAAAGATAAGGAGCAAAGTATAGCTGAAAACATGGAGGAGGTGGCAGAAAAGTAAGGCTTAAAATGCATTGATGTGAGCCAGCAGATGATCTTGGATAACTCTTGCAAATGAGAAACACAGGTGTCAGTTAAGAGTCTGAACAGCTAAAAGCATTGGTGAGAGGAAATTAAATGTTAGATTAAGTGCAGTAGTGGATCAAGATGTTCCACAGGAGCGCAAACAAGCAAAGGTAGTCGCTGAAAGATGCTGTGTGCCAGGAAAGATGTACTGTGTTTTCTCTTTTAAACAGGTTTGAAGGGGTGGAATTTAACTTTTTTGCCTCTAAAGCAAGCACAGTTCTTGGCAGAAGTGCAGGTTATGTCCTTGCCCATCCTGACCCTAATCTTGAGCTCTGTGAAACCAAAAGAAGAGGATTCCTATCAACTTTGAAGCACTTTGGGTCAGATCTGCTGCATAGTACTTGGCAAGAACCAGGTACCACTGCTATGGTCTTTTCTGCAGCCAGCTACAGTATTCAAACTAATTTGAAAACAGCATAACTGGTGTGAAGTTAGCTGTGTGTTGCCATTGCTGCTTAGGGATAATAGCTAATCCCTGCAAAGACAATAAGCGTGAAAGTCTCTGCAGATGCTGTCTGGGGCATTCTGAGGCGGGAGAGAGAGAGAGAGCTTGGCGCCATTTTTATAGTTATGCCTGTTAAGATTTAATAGATGGAAAGTTTCATTAGTGAACTGTGTTGCAATTAACTTGAAGGCGGTTCCAGCCTACTGTATGCAGTCCTTCCTCAGAGAAAGTTGTTTACATTTCCTTTTGGAAATTATTGGCTCTTCAGCACTTGATTGTTAGCAAATAGCAAAGGCTGTGATTTAACAAAAAAACCCACCAACAACACAACATGATTTTCTCATTACTCCAATAGAAGATTGGGTCAGTTGTATAACTTTTTATTCCTTTGTGAACACCCCAGTTGCTGAAAGTCAAAACTAAGTTGACCCAAGGGCAAGGGATAACCCAGAAATGCAAATTTCAGAGAAAGGTTTCTTCCTTGGTAACATCTGTAATAAGGATTAATGGGGTAGTGACCTGGTTTTTGTTTGGTTTTTTACCAGTCCACCCTGAGGCCAGATCCTGCATGCTTCACACAATACTTTCATTGCAAAATAGATTAGGATTTAGTCCTGCTCCTCGCCCTTGTGGCTGACCTGCCATGAGAGAAGAGGCACACAATTCCTACTAACTTTAGAGCTGCTGCAGATGGATTTTAGTGCGTTTACTGGGGATTTGCCCTGTGTTAATCCTTTTGAAAGAGGAATATGTGGTCGCATGAAGCTGATTGATGTTCATAATAACTGAAGATCGTGTTCCCTGAACCTTCTGGGTCTTCTTGAGAGGAGCTGTAGCAGAGCAAGCAGCAATTGAGGCCAGCCCTGATGAGCCCACCCTCTGTCAGCACCCAGCTCAGCTTGAGCACAGAGCCCCTGCTGCCCTCACGAGCCAGGAGCTAGTGCTGGTGGCATGTCTCAAAGCTTCCACCTTTGAGAGGCTCTGAGCAGCCTTTTGCTGCCACTCATAACCATGAAGTGTAGGCAAACTGCTCTGAAAAGTTTGCCTTGATTCAGAGAAAACTCCCTCTGAATTATATCAAAGACTTCGGCCAAAGAAAGAAATTAATAGACCCATTTGGACAAGTGTAAATATTCATGCAATTCTGGGAAAATCATGAAACAGAGAACATGTACTTGGCCATGAAGTTGTGGTGACCTGAATGAGTTCTGTGCAGTGGCAGTTCAGAGCACCATAACTGGTGGTTGCTCTTGTTTTCATTGTACAGACATTTCTGAGTGAGACAGTGCAGAGCTGACAAACTGGTGTTAAGAGGAGCTGAAAGGTTTTTGCATTTCTTAGTGAAATGGGGAATCTGTATGTGATGGCTAGTGTCTGGCGTGTGACTTGTTCTCAACCTGGTATCATAGTCTGAAAATGAATGAACAGAACTAGGGAAGATACTACACTATTTTATGCTAAATTAACCTATCTGTAGAGTATTAAATATCTGTCACTGGAGAGATATTATAAAACCTAGGTATTTTCACTGTAACAATGGTATTATAAGTATTTAATGTTTTCCTACTAGGATGTAAAATTACCAAGCAGTATTGACAAAAAAACAACTGGAGGAAAATAGGAAAACGTGAATGAATCAAGTGAATATTATTCTGTTTTTAACTGAAATTTCAGAATTGCTTCATTTAGCACCAATCAAAGATTTTTTTTTTTTTTTAACATATCTCTGTGAAGGGCAAAAGCAGATTCATCAAAGCTTAAGTACTCTGTAGGAGCACAGTGGCCTGTCTTAACTCTTCTGTGGGCAAGGTTTGCAGGGCTGATGGTGGAAAGCGTTGTCAGAGTGGATACACACTGATCAAATGGCCCATGTGTGCACTCTAGTCGGGACCATGTGGGCCTGGGTCAGGGCTGTAGAGTGAAAATTGCTCTTTCTGCCTTTGCAATTCCAGCCAAGTGTCTTTTTTTCTGAATGAGCACCTCCTTCACCTGAAATGTTGCAGATGAGGCATTTTGTATTACAGATTTAGGGAGACCAGAGAATGAAGCAGCACAAAATAGCTTTTAGTCTTACTTCAGGGACTGATTTATGATAAGGGAAACAGGACAGTTAGGAATGGGTACACGTATCCCTTGTGTATTGGATTATTGTTCCGTGAGCCTCCTCAATCTGCAGTGAGATGCTTTCTCTTCCCTTTTCCTTCTCTCATGGTGCAGTGACGTACTTTAGAAGGTCTTAATACTTTTCAGGAAAAGAGCATGAGAAAATCTGGAAAAAAAAATTTAAAAATTCCTGCTTCACATGTGATTGCAATTGAGAAGGCTAAGGGGGGAGTTTTGGATATGTACAGCTAATCCACTACTTATTTCAATGGATTTAGAGTGGAAAATAAAGGATGAAGTGCTATACAGAGGAAGTGAATACATATGTGAGAGACAGGGCAAGGAGTATCCATTGGGAAAAACAAGGTGTGATGGCTGCATTGCTGTGACCCATTGGCTGCTGAGCTCACTGTGATCCTGTCCAGGAGCTGGACATGGCAGAAGTGCACACGTGCCCCCATGCACTGCCACTGCTGCTTAACAATGAGGGACACGCCAGCCTCTTCTCAGTTTTGGATCTTACTACTTCATTTAATAAATGGGATATTGTCAGTTAACACTGAAATTCCCAAGAGTCAGAGTAAGTTGAAGTGTGCTGTGAGGAAAGAGGAAGACCCTGGTCAGTGTGAATACAATGAAGACCTCTTCTAGGGTGTTCCCCAAGACAAATGTTGACTCTGGAGCTATGCTGAGGCAGGAGTTAAGGTGCTGCTCTCACTGTGGTGGGTTTTGTCACCAAATGTGCTGGAGATGGAGTCACTGCAGTTCAGGCTGCAGTGCTGCTGTGGCTGCAGTTCAGGGGATAGCAGTGCCCCGACCCACAGCGTGGCAAACCCTTCCAGCCTTCCCTGCCTCCAAATTATTCATCAAATTTGAATGCTGCAATCCTACAAACAATACTCCCAAAGGCTTAAAAGGAACATCACGCAACCTTTATTAGTTTATCACTGCTGCAGAGACACCTCCAACTTGCTTTGATTTAGTGACATAACTTGTGGTTAAAAGCTTTAGGCGAGGCCACACACATGCAAACAGTGACTAGTGATTTGGATAACTAGTAAGAATGGCAGAGCCCTGTCTCTACATGAAAGGTAGCAATGATATGCAATTAAAAATGAGCTGTAAAAGGTAAAATCATGTAGTTATATACAGTGCAATGGACCAGGCTGAGTAAAGCAAACTTAACAGCTACACCAAAAAAAGGATAGGCGAATGAAAGGAAAATGCTCTAATTTTGAGTGCTGTTTTCAATGAAATTGTTTCTAAAACTGGAATGTGGGAGAACTGTCAGCTTTTCTGACAACAGGTGTCCTGATGCTTGCAGCATTCGTTTTCTCAGCATAAGATGTTATAACATATAAGATGTTAACATATAAGATGTTAATGGAGCACCTTGATATTATAAAAAAAAATCAAAAAATATAATTAATCAGAAAAACGTGAGGTACAATTAATGTTTTCTCTTACAATTTTTTCCTGCCTCATGCTCTTGCTTGCTTCTTAAGTGCTTGGCCCTATCACATATTCTCTTTGCATTGGGAAGGTTTCAAATTGGCCCAAGCATCATTTGGCTTTTTTCTGCCTGTCTACTTCTCATTTGCCTTCTGAAACTGAATTACTGACACAGTACTATTTCCTTGGCAACAGTTATGTACAGTGTCAGAGAAAACATGAGGATAGTTGTCAATTATTTCTAAATGCTTGGTTCTATCATAGTATGGAAGTTTTGGTCAACAGAAGAAATTTGAGTATGACATGGATACATTTGATACGGAACTTCTTTTTGAGGGAATCATTTGAACGATCCTCATGGAAGCGATGTGTGTCTATGACTTAAAATCTTATCTGGAAAAGAAAAAAAGGTGATTAACTGTGTACTGAGAAACAAGGAATTCAAATGGTTCAAAAATTTTAGAAAGATTTGGCTTAGGGTTGGTTGCTCAGAAATAGTTTGAGACTTCTAGTTTTGTCCTTCTCAGCTCTCTGGAACATTGATTGAATCTTGCAGGGCAGAATAAAATTGCAGACTGCAGCAAGGCTGTTAAATAGCGTAGTTGAAAAAAATCCAAACATGCTCACACATCTAAAGTCTGTTATTTTGAGTGAAAAACTTGCCCAACAGTTTACATGTTCTGCTAGCTCCAAGGAAATATTGCATCAGCTTGATTGTAATGTTGCTCATAAAGCAGTATTATTCAGTGCACAGCACGGTTGTGTTTTCAGGGATCATTTCCTGATTTTCAGGATGGCTGTTGAGATCCATAGCACAGAGTGTGATGAGTGACCTCTTGTAGGCCTTTCTCTGTTTGATGCAAAGTGCACTGAGTGTTTGTGTTTGAGAACATTGCATGACACTTAGGACAAGTGGAATCCAGTTCTGTGTCTCAAACACTGGGGTTTTACTGTAATGAAAATAACTAAAAATACTTGGCTTTCGGGCCTGGAACAACTTGCTGAATCAGCACTTTGCGGTTTTCGAAAGACATGAATCCCTTAAAATCAAGAACCTCTGTTTTAGATTATTCCTGTTGGTGGTTTTTAATGAATGACCAAATAAAAGTATAGGTGAGAGTTAATGTGAGAGTGAATCTAAACTTGCAGCCAGAAAGCCCAGTGGGACTTTCCTGTATTTCAATGGGTGCATCTAGCCACTTCCCTCTTGGAAAGAGCACAGCTGTGTCCTGTGGCAAGGAATAAGGGCTGGTCTGAGATGGCAGTGATTACCTGATTTGCATCTTCAGTTGAAAGGAAATTCTAGCTAATCAATGGACTCAGCTACACTTGTTCCAATTTAAATAAGCAAGTCTAAAAGCCTTCTCTGCACCTCTGTTTGTTTAAGTTGGTTTTGTCTCTTTGATCTCATGTTAACATACCTTAATGACAGGTAATGATTGATAATGGTGTATTGTAAAGTTCGGGTAATAAATAGTGTTTTACTCATAATAATGCTGAATAATGTACTTTTTATGACCCAGTTTGATGGAAAATTTCCTTGTCAACTCTGCCTAATTGTCCAAACAAACCACCCATTACTTAAAGAAATACATGTCTAAACTAGACACATTAATTAGGGTCATGACTGAGCTACACAAAGGAATATAGTAACACTTCAGTTATCTTTAACTATGATCTTTGGACAGCAGTCCTAATGTTTAACTGAAGTTTAATGGGAAGCTATTGTTTACACTACCCTTTTGTAGCTCACAGACGTGTTGGAATCAATCCATAGTGGCTGGGTGATGGGAAAAGTGATATCTCCCTGAAGGTCTTTAAAGGTCATAAGCAATATTAGCTTGAACACCAAAAATGACAAAATTGAGTAAGACTGGATGAACAAGGAAGAAAAAACGCTTTCTGGAGTTTTATCCATTCAGAAACTGAAGTCCGTAAACATCACATTCCATTGAGTTGAGCGTTTAAAAAGGGGCTTTGTTTTTTGGTGTCAACATTCTGGAATACTGTATATCTGAGTGCTGTGCCAAGCCCTCTGTGAGTGCCGGCACTTCCACAGTGTCTCATTGGCATTGAAGTTTTGATAACGTAGCAAGGCCTCAGAAGTACAAGTGTAGACTTTAAAATAAATTTTGTACTTCAGAAAACTTTATGAATAGTGAATCACCCCAAATTATAAAGAACAATGAAAATCTAATTCTATGAAAACACGAGCTTCCAGGAGTAAACTGTCCTGTAAGACCAACTGATTTTCTAACAAAGGGTTTCTTTGATGCTGGGTTCTGATCCCTTTAAATAAACAATGCTCACTTTCATAAGTAGCATACAAACAAGTGTGAGATACTTATGGTATGAGAGAACTCATTATCTCTCTCACTGCTCCCATGCAGCAGAGCATTCTCTGGGCATCAAATACAGCAGCTTCGGGGCAAGACTGTGTCAGTGTGCTTGGAATGAAATGAAAAAGCCCCTACCTGTCCCTTTCCTACCTCTGTTGTTTCCATTCAGTATTAAAAGTGTAAAAGATGTTACTCCAGAAGGGATTTGCCCCTCTCATCTAGGAAGAGAAATGTTTTTGCTATTTGCATTTCTGAATTGCTTAGCTGCCCAAGCATGCTTTATGTGTGCTGCTTGAAATGTGTCATCAGACCACGTGTCCACTGCTCTCTGGCTGATGTTGGACTTTCTCCAACAAATATGGATTATGTTAAAGTAGGTTCTGAATTGACGAGAATATGTTAATAACTCCCAGATGGGCATCTTTGTGCAGGGAAATACAAGCAGTCTATGGCAGGAGCTAGTGTTTGGCAGGTCCATCATTCCGTCATTAAAGGCCACATTATTACTTCCAACCCTGCTTGCATGACAATTGCTTGCACAAACTCAGTCTCCCAGTAACAAATAGACACAATTTGCTTTTAGATATACTTTACTCTTGTAAGGAATCTTTTTATGCCAGCTGGTGCTTCCTCCGGTTTATAATATGGATTTTTATAATTAAAGAATAAGGTGAAATAAACACATTCCACAAATGCACACCTAAGGTCATTTTTTCAGATGTGTGATCCAAATATAAGCTCAGAATACTTAAGCTCTCACTGTGAAGTCTGTAAGATTAAATGATGTGTTTATTTAATTTTTGCTGGGAGTTACAATTGGGTATGCTATTTAAAAAGAAAATTTATTTCATGCTCCTAAAGAGGTTTGCAGTCTTCCTATTACTTGATAAAAATAATACTGCTTTCGTCTTGCTCGCATGGATTGGAAGGAGCTGTTATAATCAGATAAATGCATAAACAATATACACAAATGAGAATTATATGACAAATGTATTTTGATCACCACACTTAATCTTCATTGATTAACCCATTTTACAAAAACATTCCAAAGCTCTGTCCATCCAGCAAACATTTACAAAGTATGAATGGCTTTTCTTCTCCATCGTTCTTCTCATCTCCATTGTTATTTTCCCCAAACCTACCCCACCAAGTAGCCCGTCATGAACTTAAAAACAAATGCAAGAGTCATGTCAAGCTTTCTGTTGTACCTAAAAAAAAAAGTAAGTTGTTAACAGATTATATCTTTCATGGCTAGCTGGAAGGGAAGCAAAGACTTTGGATTCTGGGAACAGGAAACGTAGAGATTCCCAGTTCTTTGCCTTATCTTTAGTTCTAGAGCCATGTGTCCAGGACATGAATCCTACTACACTACCTAGACTAAAAATCTGTGGAGTAGTTACCAGGTTAGATGAAACAAGTAATAAAGACAATTAACATTAAACACCTTCATAAAATAATAATACATTTTTTGCAGAACGACTTAATGGTTAAATCGCAAGTATTTTTATCAATTGTCTAGATTATTCCACTGCAAGGTCAATGATCTCTGTACCCTATTTTAATGTAGTCTCACAAGCCCACAATATATACATATATTTTCTCATGCACCTATATTTAAACATGGATTTTGACTGACACATCAACGACCATGATGACTTTATTGTTCTTAATAATAAAGAGGGTAAAGTATACATTTTGAAATAACATCTTAAAGTCAGCTGATGAGAATTTACATTTTTCAGCACATTCTAGGGAATACCACTGTGTTGGGGCAGTATTTTCTGGTGATAACCCAGAACGTCAATACTCTCAAATATCTGGATCTGACCTAAGCATCAAATATATCATGAGGGGTCCTCTTAGTTTTGCACTTCTCTAGTCTCTTTCTGCATGTTCTGATGTTATTACTCTCAAACTGGCACTTAATTTTCTTGGCTCTTAAAATGAGTGTTGTAAGAGTAGTTGAATGTAATATGTGGTATTTTAATATTGTGACTCTTAATGCTACATAAAACCTTTGTTTCCTACAGGTTTATTGAGCTGGTGTATTAGATTTCCTGCTGCATGAGCAAGAAGATTATGGTGGCTTACGTCTAAGTATACTTTTGGGAGGCATTTTGTATTTTCTCTATAAATAGTCTTTCTAAAACACAATTGTGAAACTATTAATGTTTATATCACATTATACATCTCTCTAAGTTTACTGTGATGAGTATACAGTGTGGTAACAAGAGGAAACCTTCTTGCCTAAGAAACGTGTTCGGAATTATTATTGTTAGAAGCCTACTAAAAGGCAATTTTTTTAATATTTATGTTATCTGTAGGATAGTTTTGGCTTATTACACTGAGTCATCCCTATTTTCACCAATAGTAAAATTACATCTCTTATGGAGTTAAGCACTTCAATGGAGCTTGCAAATACACAGCTTTGATCAGAAATTTGGGGGCTCAAGCTATTTGGTTTCTTTTTGTCAGAAAGATGTGAAATGAGTCAATTGCAATTATAAGTTCCTCAAAGATAAAATTTAGGCTTGGGGATGGGAATGTGTGCACCGCAAAATTTGTATCTTATATTGGATAAATGTTTTTGCCTTAAGCAAAAGAATGCATTTATTATGGATTTTAAAGATGCAAACCCTAGAAAGATCCTTCATCTTGACACACATGGAAATTATGTGGGGGGAGGGATGTAGAGGCAGCTCTTACCTGTATTATATTACTGACTTGCATTCTGTTTTAATGAGCAATTTCTTCACGATTTGGGAGAAAATGCCACAGGTCTAATTCTGTGAGCTCTCCTGCAGCCATTTATTCTGTGAACAGCCACTTTAACTATTTTTTGAAAATGTAACACCAGTGACACAAATGGTTGGTGCGTCCCCATCCAGCGCAGTGAGATCACTCTCTCCGGGCAGGGCCGGCTGTGTGGATCAGCTCCAGCTCCCAGCGAGCCCTCCTCGGGTTCGGCTGCGGCGTGGGCTGTGGGTAATCTGCAATTTGCTGGGGGCATCGTTATCGCGCTGTGCCTGCGGGCAGGATTGCAGCGGGCCGGGAGCAGCTGCCCGCAGCGCTGCCCGGGCAGGTGCGGCCGCCGCTCCCAGCGCTGCCCGCCCCGCGCGGCGGCCGCAGCCCCCGGTGACACGGAGGGGCTGCTGGGTCAGACGAGTTACATTAAGTGGCGAGTGATAAATTCAAGATGACAATTCAAAACAGCAGTGTTTCTTCTGGTAATTAATTCCAGTGGTGCCTGAGGCAGTGCTTAGCTGCTACAACCAGTGTGGCCAATGCTGAGCAGCTAATGAGAAAACATTACAGCAAGGATTAGGGGCCGGCGCATTCTGGCAGGATGAGGTCACTATGATTAGAAAATATTAGTTCAGGCGTAATGTGATAAACTGACTATGACAAAGAGACTTTATATTATCCTGAGTGGTTAAAAGGCAAAAATCCTTTTTATTTACCTGTTGTTGTTTTTTTTTCCCCACAACCACCTTTTACTTTCTGCCTATAGTCCAGTGGCACCGAGTGCTGCTTTGCTACTGTCACGTGCAAACTCTGTCAAGGCTGGTTAGCTGCTGCAACCAGACGCAAATTCTTCTATTTATTTGTTTTAATTACTTTTGTCAGGTAACAACACTCAGCTTACAGGAAGGAGTTGTGTGGTTGTTACTTATAAGCAAAAACAATGATGAGAAAGTAACACTTTGACTTTCCTACTGCCTTGGGCAAGCAGTTGTGATGAGATTGCATGGTTTTGTCCCGTGAAAGACAAGCCCACCTGAAAACTGTGACTGCGTCGGGTATGTGGAAAGATGATGAAGAGCAACCCTCCCCCACTGCTACAGCATGGGTTTGAGAGGTTACTTGTGAAGAAATACCTGCACCCAATGGCACTTAAAAAAAAAAATTTCTGTGAGTTTTTTCCAGGCTGTTATGCTATTCCCCTCTTACAGCCGCAGGATCTGTGTTATTCATAAGCTACTGGTGCTGTCCTAATGGAAACCTGTGGGTTATAATGTGCTTGCTAAGCACTTCTACCAGTAGAGACAAAACAATGATCATGGCGTGGGACTTCTTTCCTATTAATTGCAAGGATATAGATGAGATGGGCTGCCTATTGTGGCACTTGGATTCTTTTATAGTCTAAAGCCTAATAGTTATTTTCACATTTTTGTTTTCTCTTATCAAATTTATGTAACAATCACTTTTAAACTGAAATCATTATAAATACTTTGGCATAAATGTTTCCATAGAGCAGATAAAAAGTGTTTAATCACATCAGCAAGACTTCAACTGGTCCCAAGTGTCAAATAACATAATTAATTGGCAAGCTTGTAACTAAATTCTTATATTATCTCAGAATAGATTGAGCTATCAGGGATGTTCTTACCCTGTATCTTATTGGAGTACATACCTTTATCTTTTAAAGAAGAACAAAAAAAGCTTTAATTTTTTTTTTTTTTATTTCAGCAAGGCACAAGAGTGTGTTTTCTTCTTTATTTCACCCACCTAACTTACCTTTTAGAGCTACTCCAGAATACTCACTGAAGAAAACATAAATTCCATACAATTTTTTCTTCTAATTAAATTAGTTTTGGATACCACTGAACTAGTATAGTAAAAATATGTGGTCTGCAAAGCAAAACTTGGAATGGAGTTTGTTTGAGTTGCAGCAGTTGTTAAAAGCATTTGTATTAAATATATTAACCCTTTAACTAATTGCAAAGACTTGCAATGACACTAATATTATTTTTCTGAACAATTAAAGCACCATTATGGGTACTATGTTTCTATCCGATAAATGACATTTGTTTGCATGGTACTGAAATATTTTTGGACATAAAAAAACTATTATATATACAGAAAAAGGAGTTATGTTTACTCAGGTTTTATTATTTTTTTTCCCATAGATACACCTGGACAATTATATCGTCTTCATTTTCAGGTAGAAGAAAAAATATACTATGGTTAACATGTGGCCTTAGAATCTCCATTGATTAAAAGATCGGAAACTCTAGCTAAAGTATATTGTATGCAATAATGTAACTAGAATCTTACTGTCATTTATTTTGAATGTTTGAATTCTATTTAGGAATGGAATTTTAATTTGCACCTTGAGAGCAAATTAAACTCTGAGCAGGGTAATTGAAATAAAGGCTCAGAACTTCTGGAGTCCTAGGCAGACTTGGAATTTCTGTAGATTCCTACAAAATCTCTCTTCAAAGCAAATACACAGAGATTTTATGAATAGATTCTTCTTCAGATCCTGGTGCCAAAACTGTGTGGCTGTTAGAGGAGACAAACACTTGGAAACTTTTTTGCTTTGGCCTTACTATAATTTACACTCACTAATTACCTGCATTTGTGTATTCTTCTTCTGTTCCTGAGCAGCTATTTAGTGCAATGAGCTTTAGTGCAATAGTGCGGCTGTCTGAACACATAAACAGTGAGCGATGACAGGGTTTTGCTGCAGCTGGAAACTTGGAAATATATAATTGCATCATTGTCTCTCATTGTGCTCCCATGTGTAACTTGCTTAAATGTCATTTCACGCAGCAGGCTCTCCCTCTTCCCTTCCCTCAAACCTTCTCCAACCCGCACTGAGCTGTCGTGGCCGTGACGCCCAGCCCAGAGCATGCGGCGTTCCGCGGGGATTCCTCTGCAGGCATTGCCCATCATTGACCCGGCGTTGTTGTTTGTGATACTTACCGGTAAACTTTCCCAATCAATACAACATGAGCCCGCCTAGCTCCTGGGAATGCAAACCTGAATCGGTGCACTTAATCTTGAGGCTGGCTCTTGCTCCCTGCTCCGCTGCTAAAGCGGGTGCTTGGCCTACTTGATGCAGCATTATTGCTGCGGAGGTCAGGTGCGAGCCGGCTTGGCAAGCGCTGATGAATGGCTGCTTGTGATGGAGCACCTCTCCTGCCCAACCAGAGACGTTTAATAATGACGGACCAGAACTGTGCACGCAAAATACCTTCTTGCTTGGTTGTGTGATCATATAACGAAAGCTAAAGAAGACAGTGTGTTAGTTCGGAACAACTATTTGGGAAAATAAATTTCATGAGGAAAGTGAGGTCTTATTAAAAGTTAAAAAAACATTCCCCTTAGTTACAAAATTGTAGGAGTAGCTGCAGACACATATGTTTTCCTGCCATCTTACTTGCATTGGCTCCTCTTATCCTTCCATGTAAAAAAAATCACTGGCCTTCAATATTATTTCTTAGCACAAATTATCTCTTCAGGAATTTCTTTTATTTGAACTGTGTGCTCCAATGCAAAATATTAAATTTTCTTTGATAATACAGGATGAGAATAGGTGCTCAAATACATTTTGCAAAAATCAAGTTTCTCTTCCCTAGAAAAGAGAGAAATCTTTGTGAATGAACAAACTGCAGAAAAGTTCACCTTACTGCTGGAGAGAGCTTTAAATGAGGTTTCTTCCTTAAAAAGAAAAAGCTGAAGTAACCAAATAATCACTTCTGGATTCATCTGGCATGTTAGCCTTTGATTCCATAGGTTTTGCACATCTCTCTCTCTCTTACAGTATTGATTACAAAGTCCGAACAAAAACTAAAGAACAGCTCACCCACACAAGGTGTGGCACTAGTTCACCTCTAAAGCTCCTGGCCAGTGAGAGTTCTGAAATCAGCACTACTGCTCTGTTCTACAGCTGATTCAAAGTCAGATGATTGTGTTTATGGATCCAGTGATTCATAACTATGGAATCACTTCTTACAGGTGTAAAACACTCCTGAAAATCCATAGAGGAACACCTATGTATTGTGATTTAAGATACGTTGACCAGCCTTGTGTAAACAGCTGTTGTAAAATCTGTAGTGAGGAGAACCTGAAAGTTGGTAGGGTTACTCCAACACCCTTTGCGCTCAAAACCACCCCTCAGCCTGTGGACAAACAACACCCCTGAGAAAAATGTGTGTTCTCCCTTAGAAATTGCAATCCTGCAAGCTAATGCTTTACAGTAAAAAATTCAGCTGTATAGTGGAATGTCCACTTGAACCCTAATGCTTTTTCATTGTGGGTGTTGTACATGTTTGAGAACTGTTCTTTAGAAGGGAAGAGTTTTGCTCCAAACATTTACCTGTTTCCTAAACCAGTCCAAAAACTGGGTGAGTCACTATGCAAGCCTCAGCTCTCTTTCTAAAGACAAATTCAGTGCTGATATTATTAAAATAGTATTTGCATGATTTTAGTACTTATCTGGCCATGTGTCATTGATTGCTTTGTGATACTTAATACAGTGTTCCCCAAAATGTTTCATTGTCTTTTCCTCATCCCTAATACATGGAGCTGAGATTCTCACTAGACCATTACATTTTATTATAGGAGACCTGCATTTATATAAATATAGGTTTATGGAAGGGTGAGTGTTGGAAGGCAGAGTCAGCTGATGAGAATTAAAATTACCCAAATAAGGGCCATTGGTTTTAAATGAGTGCAAACCACGTTATTCCTGGTCATGACTAGACTTAAAAGTTGTGAGTTTCTGGCATGGGTCCCCCAGAGTGTGGCTCACTGGGACAGTGATTGTGCTGAAACCTCTAGTGCTCGGCTGTTTGGTCTTGCTGTGTTGCATGGAGTTGTGTAAAGGTTTTGAAAAAAAAAAAAAAAAAAAAAAAGCCTCTTTTGTATATGCAAGCAGCTCCAAACTACTACTTTTGATTTTCACACAGAGCAGCTAGATGCAGTGTGTGATTTTTATCTCCTGCTGGTTCCATTTTCTTGTACAGAGGCAGACTAAGAGAGGTAAGCCCATGTGTTAGGTCACTGTGAGTTCTAGTTTTGTAAACCCAGTAGCACAAGCTGATGTGATTCTACAGGCCTGGGAGTCAGAAAAATGAGTTTGAACCAGGAAATGAGTATAAGAATTAATACGGAGGGGGGTGCTAATTCAGCAGCCTCTTGTAGTCTCTTGTTGCTTGTTCCTTCCTCTGCAGTGCTGCCCCTCACTTGGCATAGTTACTGTGAAATGCCTGAGAATGATCTCTTGCAAAAATTTAATTCACTGTCATAAGAAAGCCCCCATCCTGTAAAGGGTGTGGATGGTTTTGTAAAAGAGAACCTGCTTATTTTCTTACTCAAATACCTTTCTCTTGGTTATAACTGTGTTGGGAAGCAATAGCATGAGGTCAGTACGGAAATCTGTGAATGGTCCAAGGTGCAAGGGAGAGCTGAGACATGGCTTTGTGCTCAGGTCCTTCCCACTGTGCCGGGACTCTGGTGTCCAGCAGCAGCAGCTGCAGGGTTTAGACCTGATGGCATTACTGAAGAGCTCTAAATTGTATTCTGAGAGCTAAAGCACCAGCATGGGAGAGGGCAGAGCGTGTGTTTGCATTTGGTAAAAGAAGTGGAAGGGTGTAATGATTAAGGATGCAGAAAGCAGTTACAGTCCTTAGGGTGAATCAAGGAGATCCAATTGTAGTGAAACTAAGTATTAAAAAAAATTAGCTAAGCATAGGGTCTATTAGGTTAGGCAGCAATTGTAAAAAAAAAAAAAAAAAATTATGATAGTCCCATTTCTGAGACTTTTAAAACTGAAGAAGTCAAAAGACCAGAAAATATACCATAGATAGCATAATATAACGATAGAAGGATAGTCTTACTTCAATAGGCCTATTTAATTTCTAATTCCTCTGAGTCACTTAAGCTATTTATGCTTAATTTTACATAGTTATGACTACAGAGTATAATCATCCAAATTGCAATAAAATCCTTATAACAGATTAATAAAAAAAAAAGTGATGTCACATTTTGCTTCAGTGAGCTAGCATGCCTCAGAAATGAATGACAATCCATGCTGCTGGGGCAGCAGCAGGGTCACCAGTGATACATTTAAGTAATGTTAAGTCCTATACTCAAATCTAATCCTGTATTTTGTTTTTCCAGAAATAAAAGCCAGGAAGTAGATGATTCTGAGTGCTGTAAAACTATGAACTACAATGTATACTCCAGAACTCTTTCCCATTCCATTCTTAACCCATGAGGAGGTGATGCCCTAGCTTTGGCTTGTATTTGGGCTGGTACTCTTAGCCGCTGCCTTTGAGCTGTGTGGTACTTTTTCTGTCTTGTCCCTGTGGGTGTTGGGTCACACCTCCTGCAGGTGCAGAGGGCAGCGACCAGGAACCCTTTGCTCTTGCTGCCTCAGGGGGCAGGGATGTGATGAGTGCCTGTGATGTGCCAAAATTCCCAGGTAAGGGAGGGAGAAGAGGAAGCAGAGGCTGTGGGGCCATCTCCCCAAGCAGGATGGGGGCTGCTGTAGGCAGCACTCACTGTGGATTAGCACCAGGACCAGCATGTGCAGGTATACTCAGTTTTTCATTTGACTCCTAACATACTTGTAGTACACCAAGAGTGTTTCCCTGAACATTGTATGACTGCCTCAGTTCCAGTTTTGTAAAACCAATTTGAACATCAGTATTTCATTTGCCCTTTCTCTGGCACGACCACTACAAACTCTTCTTTGGAGTTATGTTTACAGCTATTTGCAGAGAATTATCCTGCCTATACTTTTGTTTTGGTGCCTGCCTCTGACATTCAGTGCCCATCTCATGAGGGTTTTGTGGGGTTCTCTCCCTGACCTTCCCTAACCCCACAAAACTATGTTCTGAATTTTCTATAAGCAAAAATGAACTCTTAACACTTAGCATGGCAAAAAATGCTCTGAATTTTTGCAAAGAACTGTTTTGGCGTTTGTAACTGTCACATAGGATATTTTTAATTTCTATCTAGCCAATCATACTGAGGCACAAGTTGTATCATCCTGTGAACGGTCATTAAATTCAGCACTAGGACATCTGATTGTGACAGAGAGAATTCTGAGCACAATAAATGTAAGTTGATTAGGAAACATATTTATTCATCGCATTTATTTTAATTAGAATGGAAAGTGATGTGAAATTCCTATCTTACAAAAAAAATAAGCCATTACCTACTAATGGGTTAAAAATAAACAGAAGCCTTCATATTAAAAAAAAAAAAAGGCAAAAGAAACAGAGAGAAACGGTAATGACAGTTTTGAAGTATCCAGTACCTGTTGTGACAGGAATAACAAATTAATTGGGACTATAACGGATTCTTTGTAAAGGTGAAGTAAACACACTTGACTGTATATTTTTCACCATCAGTTAAGTCTCAATTGCTTCTAAAAATAAACAGAAGACATTGAACAGTTTTAATGGATTTTGACACCCAGGTATTATGCTGTCACTCCAGTATAAATGAATCATAACTTTAGGCTGCGCCAAGGAATTACTACACATTTGGAGAAAATTTATGGTGCACCGGGCTTTGAATCATGATGTGATATCAAAACTAAAGTCACAAGAGGAAAAAAGTCTGGCATAAATTATTATTTACCCAAGCCACACATATCCATGTGAACGCAACAAGTATGGTTTGCAGGGTTAGTTAGAAATGCCACTATAATTTCTAGGTGTTAACACCTCTCTGAGTGGCTGTTCTGGCAGAGCTCCCAGGGAGCTGCATCCAGAGGGGAATTGAGCAAAAATGCTGGGCAAACCACTGCAGCTGCCAGATGTTCATTGCTTCTCAGAATTTGACCGAATTAAGAGTTTACCAATGAAGAGGTTAAAAGACAGAATTTCAGCATTTGACTTCGCAGTTATGTTATGCAAAAATTTACTTATTTTAATATCTAATGCAGGACTTGCAGATGATTGATTTCTTACTTTGGGGTCAAAGAGACCTTACACTTTTTGTTGCTGTGAACATGTGCAAAGTGATGGGTTGCTAGGTCCAAGGTGACCATTTAATTTGTGGTCATATATATAGGTAAGCCTTAAAATATATAAACATGCGTACAATATTTGCCAAGTCTTGTAATTCATTTGAAAACATGATTTTTTTGGTGTAATTGCTTAGACAATAAAAGCATGCTTTTAATACCTCTAAAGAAAACAGGTATAGACAGGTATTCTTCATTTCTTAGCAGGCTCAGTTGTGTTCAATGCACAATTGCATAGTTGTGGTATTTTAAGTCCTCATCAAAATTGTTGTGTTTTTACAATTTTTTTTTTTTCAAAGCACAGGTAGGTGGTTGTAAATATTCAATCTACAGTACTTGTACAGCTTCCTCAACAGTTCCCCTGTTTTTTAAGATCTTATGAACTCATCTTTTCTAGCATTTTGTCTTAAAACTTGACTGTTTCTTCAGAGGTTGTTATAAAATACTACAAAGCAGATATCCATTTTTTAAGACTCTATTAAGCAAAAAGGAGCAAATCCAAAAAAGATTATAAGCAGACAGAGAAGAGGTTTTGTCCAGAAATTCGTAGAGTATCAGTTTATAAAGCTTTCACACATTCTGGCTGCAATGCTTTACAAAAGTGGATTGATTCAGTATTTTTGACCTACTGGGAGGCTAATCATTCGTTTAATGACTGCGGTAATCTTCCCTTCAAGCAGCAGTGCGGTGCTGAACTCGCTGCTGATGGCTGTGAGGCTCGAGGTCAAATCCTAACTGATACAAATACTGTGTTTTTCAGGGAACCCAGCCTGGCAGCGCTGCCTGCCTGCCTCTCTCCTGCTCTCTGCTGCTTTCCAGGCTCCATCCAGGTGCTGGTGCCAGGCTGTGTGGGCACCCATCACCTCGCTCGCTCCACAGTGGTTTGCCTACGGAACCAAGACACTTCCAAATCGGTTAAAAAATGTCCTGTTTTTGCTGCCACTGCTTCTTGCTGCAGATTTTAATCTTGTAGGAGAGACCAGCGTGATGTTTGAAAGCAACTTTGTGTCATCTTTTATTAGGCAGGTTAGTTCTGAATGGCTGAAATTAATGAAAACTAGGGTTTTGCCCTGTTGCTGAACCAGGGTGGGGAACAAATGGGGAAAGAGAAGACAGATGGGTTTGTTCCCTGAAAAACAGAAAAAGAAAGAAGGGTCTGCTATTAAGAAGTCTACATTTTTTTTTCTTTCAGTTTAAGACTGTTTGATGTAAGTTATTATTTCTTCCTTTGCCTGATACATTTTTCAAAGTAGTTTTTAAAACGAGAAAAGCCACTTCCCTCTTTCTGAGGGCAGTGTAAGGATGCGACCTAGCTTTTGCTTCAGGGCTTGCTTCATGCACACCCTTCCCATTTTCCCTTAAAAAGAATCCTGACAGCTGATCCCGGTCACCTGTTACCCAGCAGTCACTAAGCTCTTCAGGAGGGGTAAAGAAGTTGTCTGTAAGGTGTTCCTTCTGAGACATGGTATTTCCAGGGCTGATGCTGGCCAGGGTGTGTTCACCGCCCACTCCTGCCTGTCCAGAGAAGTTACGACAAAACCTTATAATGCTCAGTCTTCTGAAAGTGTGTTTTGAACTGGCCTGTCAGGGTCTAGTGGATAGTTTTAAAATGTGCATCAGGTGTAATGGATTGGCGAATAAACACTTTTATGATACCCACCTCTTTCCCCCAGAACTGCTGCTAAAGCTTTGCCAAGCGGTGGTAGCTACACACAGCTCTCCCTTCAGATCTTCAAAGGCAGAAAGTCTCAGCTAATAAGAAATATGCACATGTATATAAAATATACAATATTCTAATCTGGGTTGTTATGGGAGAAACTGCATCCTGCTGTGAGCATGGAGTCTCCTCCCTGGTGGCAGCTGATGGGTGAAAAGCATGTGGAGAAAAACATGGGGAGGATGTTTACTGGGTTCATCCTTGGCTTTAATGCTCCCTCAGCCTGCTAAAGGGAATCTTCCTGGGCAAGGTGGGGGCCTATGAACTTATCCTAAGATTCTGAGCTGGGGATCTTAAAACAGGAGTGCCTTAAGATTCCTGAGTTTATCTGATGCTGACAGCATCCATCCTGAAGGGGATACTTCATAGTGAGTGCTGGCATAAAATGATTTTTTTACTTAAGTTATGAGCAAAAGTCCTGGTACCTGAGAAACTTCAAACACATTCATTTTTATAGCTCATCCAACCAGCACAAAATGAAGAGGTGGAAGATACACAACACATCATGACCTACTTCCCCCTTTGCTTGCTTCTAATATGTGAAAATGACATTTTAAAATACGAAAAAATGTTCACCTTGAGTTTATAATACTTAAATTGTCATCTAATTGTGTCTTAGTTCCTCTGAAATTGTGCTAATTATTATAGCATTTTATTAATGCAATTAATTTTATAAAGGTTTTAAAGTGTATTTCCTTGTAAAGAACCCCAAAGCATTCTCCCAGTACCATAACTTTGAAGGTTCTAGTTTTGGGTCTTTCTCACTTCATGTTTATTTGCAGTTTGGCAGCAGTTCTTTTTTCACTGCGCAAATTACTTAGGCATAATCAATTAATTCTGCATGGATATATCAGTCTAACAGGTATCTCTAAAATAGATAAACTATTATGTTATTTATCTTATGGGCTTTTTCCTTAAAGGGACTATTCTAAAATTTTTCTTCTTGTGTTCTGCAAACTCTGAGGTATTTTGTTTTCATAAATTATGAAAGGAAAATGTCACAAGCTATCACTGTTTCTGTGCTCTGCCTTTGCTGACAGCTGTATGATGCTCATTCAGTGCAGCAGATTGGGAGCTGAAAGTTTCATCAATAAATATGACTCTGATGGCTTCATGTCAACGGTCAAGGTAATGGCCTTTTATTATCCTGGAAACACACTTCCACAAGGAGTGTGTATATTTTTCTTAAATTCTGAGGAGACTTTTTTTTTTACTTTTGCATACAATTTTAGCCATTGTCCTTTGTAACTGATATATAAGGGATTTTAATTAAAGAAGAACAATATATTCGTTTTTATTTATTACTGCATGCTGGAGAAGAAAGAAATTCAGAGAATGTTGAATTGTCTTATTGTAAACTTTATGATGACTATAGAAGTATTTTAGAGTATTTTGAAATCTATGAAAATAGGGAAACATGCAACTGACCTATTTGAAAAAGTACAAAATGCAGCTGAGAGGTTTGCAATGTTAAAAATCTAGAACAGCTTTATTCTGCACTAATTGTATAAGACATAACTTTGTGTCTCATTGAATTTTAAAATTATTATTATTTTGGTTAAAAATATTAATTTTAAATGGAATTTTCTAGTCCATTGTACTACTGAAGAGAATTATTGTAACACACGTGTATACTGCCAGAAATAGTATGCATCCATTTGAGAAAGAAATGAGCATTATGATATTTCAAGTTTTCAGTTCTCGTTTGCATATTAAATACTTTCTAATATTTAAAATGTTTTTGCAAGTTTTAACTTTGTTTAGAGCTTTTAAAAGTGATCTAATTAATGTATTTATTGTTAATTTAATTAGATTTTAGTAGCAAGCTTGGATAGCTTTCTTTATCTGGTTCGTTAGATGGTACTCAATGTTTGGCCCTCAAATAATAACTTGTAAATAAAAATCTAGGGGAAAAAGATACCTACCTCTACAAAAATATTTCTCATTCAATGGCTGCACTATGATTTTATATTTTATCCAGGAGTTTTAATGTATATTTGTAAGGTTTTTAGACTGTCTAGCTAGTTTTAATGGGTATATGATTCTCAATAATATCTGATTTGCACAAATTTCTCATTACAACATATATTCCACAGGACTAGCAAATTTTGGTGAATTTCAGCATATGTGGAAGAACTGACAGCTGCCAATAGATTAACATATTAGTGAAACTACTATTGGGAGATGCTGCTTTGGCCCTAATAATGTGAAGAATGTGGCTCTTTTTCATGTATAAACTGTGGTTTTTTGTGTTTTCTTTTTTAAACTGTCCTGCATGGGGTTTTAGCTTCCATCTGAGTTAAAGCATTTTGTAGAACTTTCTTTCATAGATACAATATTAAAATCACACTGGATTTCTTTCCAGGTATTTAAGGAATAAAAAAACCTGTACAATATCCATGAAAACAAGCTTATTTTTATCACGTGTCTTAGTCTCATCTGGTATGACAGAAGCTTCTTTTATAGAGTTTGGAGCTGGCAGATTCTGCTTTTCCTAAGATATTATTTTAAATTGTGGCACCCAGCTGGTGCATTGAAAATAAGACATTCCAAGTGCTGTAGGTGTTAGGTGTGGTCCCATTGCTCCTATTGAGGATGTGGCCACCAAACCCTCCAGGCAGAGGGGATGCTTTGCTTACAGGGGTCTGGGAGCTCCAGCGAAACTCATGGATCAGCTTCCCTGGCCAAGCTATCCCACAGGTATGGAGGTCTCTGCCAGCAGTGCTACACAGCAACTCCATGAAGAATTTGAAAGCACTAATTAGAAGTTATGTTGCGAGCAAGGTGCTTAGTCTGGGCACTGAACTGAATTGATGTGGACCACTGAGGTGGAAAGGAGGACCAGAATTAGGTGATGTGGCCCTGATCTGCAGCAGAGACTTGTCCTTGTTTTGGCAATGCAGGGCCAGGCTTCCTTCCCCTCTGCTGGTGGTAGAACTGAAAACTTAAAATTCCAATCCTTGGATGCTAGATGGCTTAAAAAAAGTAGAGATATGAAGCAAATAAAGCAACATTTTACTGAAAGTTCATTCATCAAAAAGCTGCATATTTTGAAAAGGGTAAAAGTACTACTAGACCCATCAGGGATAAGTAAAGGCTATATACTATAGATTATTTTAATCCCCTTGCTAGATATAAAAGGGATAATTACATATTTGTGGTTGAAGCCATGTGGTGGAAAAATCAATACAACTTTTTTGTATGACACTTCATTAGTGTGAAAAATTTTAAAAGCTGAAAAGAACTGCCTTGCAATTAAATGCCTCTGCTATTTCAGATTCAGTAATGGGTTTGTATTATTATCTAGTTTATTTGAAATAGTGGTTGCACTATAGCAGTAATTGGAAAACATTGATTATGCACTTGTATATAGAAAACCTGGCAAATCATTACAGGGCATAGCAACAGTTAGTTAGCCTTACTAATGAAGCACTAATTGCTGTAAGTAGGTTAACATGTTAGTGAAACTACAGGGAGATAGAGCTTTGAAATCTTGTCTGCTCTCTGTTATATTTTTTTTTTAAAATCTTATTTTATGAAATCTCTTTTTGCAAACACAAACCACAAGACTCTCTTGATGCTATATTTGGAATAATTTTGGATATTTGGTTTGTGTGGGTTTTTTTCATTTAGATAGAAAGTCTAGCACACTTTAGTCATATTTATGCTACTCCAATCAACATGGTGACTTTAATGTATGTAAATGGCTAACTGGAGTGAAAGGCTGGTTGGCTCGATTGATTTCCTTATTCTAATGCAATTATGTCATCCATGCTATATGCTTCTTGAACAATTTTTTTTTTTTTTTAATTAGACTTCTATGTTTGATGAGGTAGCAGCTAAACTGCTGTATGACTACTCAGGATGCAATTTTTTTCAAAAGATCTTCACTTTTCAAAAGCTCGAAGGCCCCAAACCTCTCTAGTAAAATGAATTAGGAAATAGAAATGGATTATTTTATTATATTATAGCTATTGACTTAGACATATTACAATTTCTTTAATTGATTATGCTATACTAGCATATTTTGCAAGCTTTCGAATCAGAAGTAGCTTGAACTTCCTGAAATCCAGGGCACTCACTGGCCGTGCTCCTCACAGCCCTGCTCTCCAGGAGAGGCTTGCACAGCAGCTCTCCCACATGGTGAGGTGCTCCCCGACTCCAGAGCAGGGCAATCAGTGACTTCCCTTCCCCTGGTGTCCCCCAGACCCCTTGTCAGGAGGGTGAGTGCAGGGTTTGGCTGCCTGTGGCAGGTTGCAGAAGCCTCTGCATCTTTTCCTCTGTCTCCCTCCCTCTCACCATATGGCACAGCAGCTCCATTGCATTTTGATATTGCTTGGCTGCAAAAGTACAGGGCCAGGATTTCCTTGTTTTAAATAGGTGTTAAATTCTCTCTCAGATTCACAGGAATAAAGCATGACCCCCTAAGAAGTTGCATAATGACCTTGACTTACAGAACATCTTGGAACAATTCTTATATTGAAAAGTAAATTAATAACAACACACAAACTTTACTAACCGAGTGCTAGAAAATGCCAGTTGTGATTCTTACCACATTCCAATTTTTAAAAAATAAGTGTGTGTGGTTTTTCAAAAGATTTTAAAGGGTAGGAGGGATGTTTTAAAGGGAAAACTGCTTTCAGTTGAGAGCTAGCCTCAACTAGTTCTGCTTTGACTCAGCTTACTTAACAATATTATACCCCTCTGTTCATAATAATGAGCTGTTTTGTGCAAAGCAGCTCATTATTATGAATGTAAGGGCATGTTTGGACTAGTAAAGCAAATCATAAAAATTGCTACCCGTGTCACATTTTTCCTTTGTCAATAAAAGATTTTCCTTGGGGTCAGAAACAATTATTGACCAGAGAAAAATATCAAGTTCTGATTGGAAATTTTACCTGAAGATTCTAGAAGCAAGGAAGTGAAGTTATGAAACTAAAAGTATGTGTGGTGAACATTATCTGCAAGGTCTTTTGTGTTAAGGAAATCACGACATCTGCCAATCTTTCAAATTCCAAAGGGTAAAGAATGAGGTCTGTTAGGCTGTCATCGAACATGACAGGCTTAATGTAAAGTTTATAACAGAAAAAGGGCAATCTTATTGTGGTTTATTCAGTTTTATGTTGCTTGTTCAGTAGAAAAGCTCATTTTTTATCTAATTTATAGCATTTGAAATACCAAACAGATTTTTTACATATCTCCTGAGCTCGCAGCTCTTCTTGGCTACCCCTTAGTCATTCCTTTAGGGAGCAGTCTTAAATCCTTCCAATTTAGCATCTATGTGAGACCAGACAATTGTTTTACTTGAGCATATCCTTCAGTTGTTATAGAGCTGTTTCTAACTCCAAACATTTTAGTTTAATTACTGCTTAGAATATTTGCTATATTTTTATCTAGGTTGCCTCTCACTTGAGCCCATTGGGCTGAAGAAAGAATTACTCCCCATGCTGTTCTGTAGCCTTTCTTGTTCAGATCTGTAATTGGCCCTGTGTTTTTGACTTTTTGCTAATAAGCAGCTTACTTGCTCTCCCACTAGACTCAACCCACCACTTTTGTTTCATGAATTTTACAAAGGATTTTAATAGATGCTTTAGGCTATGCAAAATGTTATATGAAGGAAAGCATTAATGCTCTAGCCTTGACACAAAGGATGTGTGAATGGCTGCTTATCATTACCGTCAGGTATCAGAATTTTCATTAGGAGTTCTGGAGGACAAAAGGGGAAAAAGTGTAGCTATATGAAAGAATATTAACCTATACTGTGTAACCAACCACAATTGCTTAGCATTTTACATTAACTCTCTTCAGACACTGGCTCTCATTATTTTTACACATACATAATAACTGCTTATTATAGCGGTACAGTTCACACTGATATATTGTAGATAAGGTTGTGTCAGCACTTCCATTATAAACCCTATTTTCAGAGGTTTAAAAGGCAGCTGTAAAAATTTACTCCAGACAGAAGATTGGTTTTCCAGGTTTCTGCCTCGAGCAATTTTTTTTTTAAACCAATTAAAAACAATTGGCTGTTTTTTAAGCTGCAGAAGTAAACAAAACAAATTAAGAGGTTTAAAGCACTTTTTGCCCTTCTGTAACTCACAAAACTTTATTAAAAAAGAGAAAAAGAAATTTAGAAAGCAATCTGTTAATGTTATACTCACCAGTGGTGTTCTGCAAACAAAATATACACTGGGCATTGCAAAAGAGAGTTGTGAGCCAGGATACTATAGCTTAACATTGACTACTGAGTGCAGTAGATGATTCTTAACAAAAGAGTTTTTTTAGCAGTAGAAAATAATCCCGGTCCTTGCTGTCACCAAACATAGATCTAATTTTTCTGAAGTGCTCACTCCTTCAGGGACTGAAAAGAATCATTTCCCTTTAGGCTTCTCCTTGGGCTCTTTGGGAAGCCAAGGTGTGATTTTGCAGTCACGTCCATGGCACTAGCTGTCCCATTCACTGTGGTGCTGGGATCCCTCCTCAAAGATTTCCACTCCTACAGGAAGATAATGATCAGGAAATGGTAGAAGTTAAGAGAACTTGTAGGAAGGGGGTGAGAGCCTTCCCATTTGTGTGTGACCGAGCCTGGCACTGAGCCTCTGCAGAGACAGTGCAGGTCAACTCCCTTCCTGCTTTGCATTCCATGGATACCGAGGGAGGCAGCCCTGCTGGTGACCTGCTCGATGGGGAGAGGCTCGCTCATCAGTCTCCAGGTGATTTATAGCTTCAGTCACTCTGTAATACACTGGCACTTTTTACCTACTGTGTCATGAGTGCATGCAGCCCCTCATCCTGCCAAAAATTCCCTGGAAGTTCTTGAGCAGAGAAGGGATGTTCCTCAAGTCGAGTTTGAGGACTTGTCATACCTGAGATGTGATACCTCCTGTCCTCGCATCTGGAAGGGGAAGGTGTGGCGGTCATTGGCAGTGCTCTTTCCTTTGGTTAACTCTGTGAATATCGTCCGGGTGCCATGCATGGCGGATGGAAGAGCACTGCTGGATTTTGCTCTGTAATTGTACCTGGCAGTGAGAAAGAAAAATAACAGCACACCCATGGTTATGGAGGTTACTTGGGAGGTACCCAAATTAGTCAGCTTGATGTCCCAGCATTTCAGCCCATCTGTTCAAACAGGGATTTATCCGCTGCTTTGAATTATGCCTTAGTATCTACTGGGTAATATTATGCGTTAATTTCTGCAAATAGATTTAGGTATGACATTTCTGACAGTTGTTCAGCTGAAATGGATTAATAATACATTTTTATGATCCTCTTTTCACTTAAAAATATATTACAGTGCAATGTATTGAGATAGCCTCTAGTTTTAAAAAAAATATTTTAAATATATTTAAAGTTGGCTCATTTGGTATAGACATCAGCAAAAGAAAAACAACACGCCATGCGTGTTCTTGAAGCCTTGTCACTAATTTGGAGGTATTTTCTATCTTTTCCTTAACTGATTTCACAGGGAAATCTCAGTGCCAGAAATGTGCCTGGGAAATGCCAGTGCTGTATCTTTTACCATAAGAGCAAAGGACCAAATCCTGAAGTTTTTCCTAAGTATTGGGTCTGTTTGCAAGATAGCAAGGTCCCCATCATAGAACCGAGTAAAGAGCCTGGGACTTGGGATAAACTATAAAGGCAGCTGGAACAATGACAAGACTTGGAAATTAAAGCGTATCAGTCATGTGGTTTGAGGTGGCAGACCATACAAATTGGAAAAATGTGTGACAAACACAAGAGTCCACGTTTGCTTGCTTATTTCTTTTTTGCAATATGGTAGTGACAACAAATGCGAAATCAGTCTGTTAATGAAAACAGCTTAGTAAGATACTGAACTTCTGGCCCGAACAGCTTCCCTCAGTTCCCCTCCTCACAAACAGACTGCCATCAAGTTCCATACAGATAATTACCTGTATCCGAGTAGTTGCCACGGTACCTGCCCACAGGGCAGTATCAGCCCAGGAAGAGGCTGTCCCAGGGCATGTTTGCTGTCTGCAGCAGCTGATCCAGGCTGCCTCGCACTGAGGTTGCGGCACTGACGTGCTCCCGGTGTCTGGATGATTCCCCTCCTGCTTCCAGAGAGAAAGCCATTGCTGCCTGCCTTTCTGAATAGCCAGCTTAGATGAGGTGTGGAGTACCCATAATCACATCTGTCTGCCTTGTGAGGCAATAGCTGCACAAGCATGAAATGTAATAAGGAAGAAAACACAGAATAGAAATGTGAAAAGGTAGCAAAGTTCATGCATCATAATGTAGTTTCCATCTAAACAAAAATTCAAATTTAATTTTGAAATTGAAGCGGTCTAGTTTATGGAGGAGCTAATAGTATCTCTGTAAAGCTCATTAGGTATAAGCCATCTTACGTTTTAGGTTTTAAAAAAAGAAGCAATTTGTGTTTGTAATCTTATAGAAGAATTGCAAATTAAAAATCGAGACAAAGGATGGGGCAGGTTTCATCTGGGCAAAATAATTCATGTTGTGTTCCAGTTCTCTGATCTTTCCTAAGAAAGCTGTTTGGTATGTGCTTATTCAGCAGCTAATGAAGATAGGATATAACTCATTAGTATTTTTGGGCAATGCACCCAAGTGTACTGAAACCGCAAGAACCCAAAGAATGAGGGTGCAATCAGGAAGAATGGAAACAGAAAGAACAGTGTTTAATACAGTCTGGATGCTTTCCATTTCACGTGTGCTACGCTATAGGTTACCCCACAATATTTAGTGTTAATGATGCATCACCACATTTTCTCTACTACGTGGAACTGTCTCCTTGAGATTTGTATACAAGGCGATAAAAATATAATGGCTGCGCTTATATGACACATTACAATTATCTTGAAACAGATAACTAAAAAAATATCATTGAAGAGTTGAACCCTTTCTACAGAGGAATTTAGGTTTTAAATATAGGCAAGGAAGATCTGAGTACAAATTTTGTCCAGCTTTCTGTATGCGCTGTCTGTCATCATGGGAGGGGACCCCAGTAAAGCATTCTTCCAACTGGTTCTCCATAAGCCGACAGAGGCGGTATTAAAGATAGATGTTTCTCTTTGCAACCTAAGCAAAGAGGGTAAAACCAGTCTTTGTGTCAGCCTGGTTGTCTGAGATCAACTACAGGCAGAATAGAGATTATTCACTGTGATGAACCATGGTTAGAATGGAGCTACAAGATTTGTCCCTTGGGAGGTGTAACAGCAGTGGAACAAGATCAAGCAAACTATGTCCCTCAAAACTGGAGACACAGCCAAGAGCGTGGGTTTATTTCCAATCCTAAGTAATATAAGTTTTGCTGTGTTTTTTGTTTAGTTTTTCTCTGCTTAGTTCTACTTTATCCTCCAGAAGTCGGAGAAATGTACGTGTCAGCTGAGGAATATGAAACACAAGGCAGGTTCTATAAAGTGTTGGTATAATGCACACCACTTCCAATAATTGTAAACTATTCACAGAATTGCATAGTCTGTAACCTTTTGAGAGTAGAACTAAAGAAGCATTGAAAGAGCAGGGTGCTGAGTACATTTCAAATATGTGGAGAAAAATGTATAAACTCCCCCAACACCTTTGACTAAAGGCAGATATCAATAACTAAAATGCCTCAAACACAGAGGCATGATTCAAAAAAAATTCCACTAACCTAGAGACCAGTGAAAATTTATTTCCTCCCCTTATAAATTAGCAAAATGTTCTTTAAAACACCTTGACAATGTTTGTCTACAAAAGGCAAACCAGACTGAAAGCGGAGTTGGAGACAAGAGCAAAACTTTCCTAGTTGGCTACAACATTGTTTAACTTGAGCACAGGGATCCACCTTAAGAAAGGTCCAAGGAGCGAGATGGAAACCAAATACAGTCAAAGGAAGTTGGGGATGTGGGTGTCAGGTTGTCAGTAATCTGACAGCTATGGTAACTACCCTCTAATCCAGCAGCTCCAGCCACGCTCTCGGCTGACACCGCAAGGACTGACTGACAGCTGAAGAGCGGGCACTTTTTACAGGCAAAAGTGACATCCAGTCTATTAAGGCTGACAAGCACAAAGCAGAGATTTGCCCTGAATGGTTTGGTACTGAAGCCTAGTAAAGGGGTTATTTGAAAGGTCTTAGAGAAAGTGTCAGACTCAAGCTCAGATGATAACAATATTGTAATGATAGCACTGGACAATGAAGTGCTATGATTGCCCATACAGGCCAGGAAGATTGCATGTGGATGTTGAGCTTCAGAAGCCAGTTTACAGCAGCAGATTCTCAAAACACACATGCAACAGCTCTAAACCCACTCTATGTCAGAAACTTAATTTTTTTTTTTTCAGTATGTAATAATCTACTCGTGCCTTTGTTTTTATCTGGTGTCTAAGGAAAGAACTAGCAGGAGGGGCAATTGCTGCACGCTCCCCTAAAAGATACAAATAATGAAAGTGTCACACTCAGTGCTATGCAGGTTAAATGAAGAATGTTCTCAATATTGAAAAAAATACATTAATAATTGAAATAGCTGTATCCTAGTCCAAATGTTAAGTAATGGAGAAATCTGGGTATCATACTGTACTGTAAATTCATACATAGATGTGCTGGACAAAGGGGGCTAATAAGTAAATATGGAAAGGCTTAGCATTGTGTTGTAGCTGACTGGTGTTGTAAGGCTCCAGGTGCTACAACTGTGATCCTTCATTATAGCAGGATTTGAATCTGCTATGGACTAACATTTTTTAATATTCCTTTTAATGTTCCTGAGATGTTCCTTTTTCAGCAAAGCCCTTAAAATTTTCTTCTGCTTTGTTTTTCTTGTTTTTCATATAAATTACAATATTTAATCAAATGATGAATTTTATTTTTGTTTATGCAGAAGCTTAATTCTGTAGGCAACTGCCTCTTCATTCCCACTCTCCCTAGTTGTATCCTTCAGATCCCTCATCTGGCACCCACACTTAGTGGGTGGCTAGAAACCACATGTTTTAGCTGGCTTTTCAAGTAGAAACAGTACCATTCAACACTTAAGCCATCCTGTACCATCTACTAATTCTTCAAAAATATGTATAATTATTTTCCCAATATCAAAATGTTCCTGCAGTTAGGTTTTCTTTTGTGGGTTGTTTGTTTGTTTTAGTTTTGTGTCTTTCCCCCCCCCCCCCCCCCTTTTCTTTCAGATACTTTCAGGAAATCACACGTCCTTTCCATTAGATTACTTTATGTAGCTCCAGTCTATGAACTGAATCTAGTCTAATACAGATAAGACTCAAATTTATGTCTCTTCTGCTTATTGACTACATTTTCTGGGGAATAGACGATTACAAACAAAATTAATCAGATCAGGTTTAAAAGCAACTCAGACTCTAATTGCCAAGGAAAAAGAATGGCCAAATAATGGTCACTGAAGAATGAAGAGTTTACAGGAAAAAGCTGCCAAAACCTGCGCAAGATTTGATTGCCAGTAGGTGAATAGTCAAGGCTGGAGCAGTTTCCATCTGTTGCTACTCATTGTCCAATTATTGCCTTTAACCAGAATTTTTTGTGAAGATTAAGTATCTCTGGTGGAAACACTTCTGTTTGTAGACAGAGGCATAACTGCAGGCTTTGCTTGGGGTGTGTGGAAGAGCTTGTGCCTGTAAATGGCTGTAGGAGCGGGCACTGCTTTTGGCTGAGAAGCCAAGGCAGAATAAATGTGAGCATCGCCAGCCCGGCCCAGCCCAGAGTGCTGTGGACCTCACAGATGGATGTGTTACATGGGTTGGCTTAATGAGATACATAGATCCTGGAGGAGTTTTTGGGTTTCACTGTGAACTAACAGCATTGTGACTTCCTTGCTGAAGTTCTTTATGCTGCCATGAAATTTCAAAAAAGTTCTGCTCTGACCTGTACAAATAATTGTTTTCATTCCTCCATGTGTTTTGGATTTCTTGAACATTTATGTGATGTAGGTTCCAATTGTTTGAGCTGGTGAGACCAATGAGTAGAACTGAATGGCTGAGTGAAAGTATTCTGTGTGATGGTCAAACCTCACTGTTTTCAAAAACAGTCAACAGGAAGTAAGTGAAAATTATATGAATATATTAAATGTAGTTAATAATCCTATAAAATATACAGCATACTTCCACATTTATTCCATTATGTACGTGTATGTGTCTGTGTATATATAGATGTACACTGTGTTCTTCAGTGTGATGGTTTGGCTGATTTGGGGTGGGAGTGGGTTAGTGTTTTTGTGTGTGTTTAGGGTTTTTTCTTCTTTTTTAAAATTTTTTTTAATTGGTAAGCTAGGATTTGCTTTTATTTCCTTGCTGCTTAGTGTTTTATTTGAACAACTATTTATGGGGATTTTTTCAGCACACTAGATTTTACTTAGGGCAAACAAACATGCTTACGGGTCTCTATATTTCTAGAAGCATAACACAAATACATAACTTTTGGCAAGAGTTCAGTAGAAAGAATTACCTGAAACTCGGTGCCAATGTATTCGTGTATTTGCTGTTCTAAACTAAAAACCTGATCACTAACTCTGTTGTAGCCATCTGTCATTTACAAAATGACACATCCAATTTAAAACCACTAGGAAACAAAATGTTTAATCAGAATTTTAGGAATACTTGCTAACCATGAATCTTGAAGACCTAACTACTTAGCTATTACTGTGCAATTTATCTGACAAGAGGTGTCATCTATTGCAGGCAATGTACAAGTGCAAGTCAGCATCACCTTGAGCAGGTTACTTTATTTGTCCTTTGCCCCATTTTTCCAGTCTGTGGAATAGGAAATAGAGATTTTCCCATTTATAGGAAAGGTATTGACAGGAGAGAAGGTTTGAGTGTGTTTCTCAAGTATCAGTCCTGCACAAAGTTTTTACTACCTGTATCTGCCAAAGATATTAGAAAATACTGTAGATTTTTGGATATTAGTGTGAAGCTTTATGGTGGAATTATGTGACAAGGGGATTTGATGGCACAGGAAGCCTGTCTTAGTTGTGTGTTTCTAGCACTTAACTGAAAGATATGAACACAGAGAACTGAAAAGCAAAGTTTAGTGATGAAAATCTGCACAGAAGTTTTATACAAAGGCTGACTCCTCCTGGGTCATCAAACTTGGTCTCTTTGTATGTTAAATTTTGTTAGACTTTTTTACTCACATTGTGCTTGGTTTGTAATACTAGTACCATAAGTTCCTAAGTTAGAGTCACCCTGCACAAATATATAAAGCAAAAGAAAACCCCCGAGGAGCTGAGGACCTCAGCTTTAGCAGTTGGAGGTGTGAAATACTGCACCCAGGATCATCCCAGAAACAGGAGGTCAGTCACAAGGTCTTTGAACTCCAGGAAGACTCAGGGTATTAAGCTGTCCTGGCTCCTTTAGGCTCCTCCTTGGAGTGATGTTCTCCTCCAGTTGCTGTCCTGTTTATCTTCTTTCACTTCTCCAAATAGAAATTTAAATGTGTTGCAGAAATAAAATTTTAAATTAAGTTCTATTGGGAAATAGATATGCCCGATGATAAAAACAGAAGCAGTATTTTCCGGGTGTGTTTCAGAAGATGGAGCTCTGACAATGATGTAAGCTGTTTAAAGCAGTCATAGAACCAAGAGAAATGTAAATCTTTATTAGCTTCTTTGCTTTATTATACTTTATTATATGCCATTAACAGTTATTTTTAAAATATGGTAAGTGAATTCATTTTTCATACAGTAGTTGTGAAAAGCATTGCAAATCTAAAGGGAAAAAAATGGAGAGAATGACCTCTGAAGACCTGAAAAGAGAAAAATTGGATAATAAATGTTCAATCAGTCTGAGGTATTTTGTAAATCAGACAACTTTTATTTGGATATACTATTGTTTAACAGCCACTTTAAATTGGGACCAGCATCCTGATTCTGGACAGCATGGCTTTTATTGGAAGTCCCTGCCACTTTTAAAACATCTTTAATACATTTTAAAAATAGAACTGTAAAAACCAGTAACCAGACTTCAAAGCGAAGCCGTGTCGTGCCAGAATTGCGAAGCTGGTGCCGATTTTCACTGGTTGTAAAGCTCAGGAGCGCCCTGCAGTCTGTGCCATGGTGACAAACACCAGCAGCACCCACGGAAGGACAGAGGGAGGGAGGGTGGCACCCTGGGCACAGGGTCAGTGTAGGGGCTCAGAGCCCTGTCCTCCAGCCTCAGGTGTCCATTGGTGCCACAGCAGCCACCCAGGAGTGGGTGGGTAGTGATAAAACACTTACCTATGTGATGGTGCTGGGAGAAACAGCCAAGGGGGGAAAAAGAAAATGCTTTGATTTTTTTTTTTTTTTTTCATATATCTCTGTTTTTATTATGCTAAGGTGAAGGGAGTGGCTCTGCTGGGTTAAACTGGCCATGCTCAACTGAGGCTCCACCAGCCTGAGCCAAAGACTGCCTTGGAGCTGGAGTTGGTGTCATTGTGGAGGATTAGACCTGGATGTTTCTCAGACAATACTGGCAGAGTGCTATGGTGCTTCAGCTGCCCTATTTCTCTTGACTTACCAGCAGGTCCCATTAAAGTACCAGAATTTATCAGTGTCTTTGCTTAGGAGCTGCTACTGTGGCTACACCCCTGTCCCAGGAAAAGCAGGGCTGCAGAGCATGTCCCTTCCTCTGTAGCTTTCTGCAGTATTTCAGAACTACTATAGTGCTGTCCTGTAGGAAGGTACTGTCACAACATAGCTCAAGAAATCAGTTTGAGATGAGCAGGCTATGAGAACTGGTTTATTGCCATCTTCAAATAGGCAAAGATGTGAAAGGGATCTCTCCAGTGACATATCTGCAGAGAATGTTCACCTGGGAATAGGCTAATTGAACACTTGATGCCACTGCAAACCCACCTATGCATAACTAAAATGAGCACATATTTGACAACTGCACTGCATTTTAAAATTAATTTTAAAATGCAGTGATTATAGAGCCCCAGGGCCTGATGTATATCTGCTCAACACTGAAGATTTTATTTATGGAAGATAGGTTCTGTGTCAGTATTTTGGAAAATTAGGACCCAAAAATGTGTTTCACTAAATATTTAGGGGAATATCTTCTGGCAGAACATGGATTCAAGACCGTGTTAGGATTTTCTCTGGCTGTAGCTTTGGCATGAGATCTTTCCGATTTTCTTGTTAAAGAGAAACAAATCTTTTGTTATGTATTAGAATCTTATTTTTAAATCCGTAGGTGTTTGGCATCCTCTGCAGAAAAAATCTTTTGTGGGTAAGTGATCTCTGACATAATTGAGCTATTTGATATTTACATGTGACCATCATTATGGTTTCAGATCCTCTTACAAAACTTAAATAAGGTGTCTGAATAGCCTACAGAGGGCTCTTACAGATCTCTCTTTCTTTAGCTGCCATGTCTAAAGGAAGCCAGGATTGGTTACAGCTGAATTTCTCCTTATTTTTTATTTCCCAGCAGTGCTGTATTCGTCTAAGATTTCTCCATCTTAACAGTTTTAGAGTTTAGTTAACTCTGATGCTGCTACTGTAATTCTGGAGAGCAGGTTACCAACAGTGCCCAGGAGAGCTGGTCTCCTCCAGACCCACTGTGTGATGTTCTCTGCAAGGAAAGAGGACCCAGCTTTCCCCGCACGAGGGAATTTGGTTACTGATGGTGCTGACCACACACGCAGCCCTGTCCCTTCCAGGCTCTCCAGCTCACAGGCTGTTAGAGCTGAGTGCTGCTGCCACACACAGTCTGGCTCAATCTTGGCAGGGCTTAAACATTCTTGGAAGAGATTGCTGACTGCACACTTAGCAAAGGACATTTTTTTGGGAGACGGCTGAACCTCACCAGGTTCCCTGCCGGCTTTCTTCACTCCCACACTGAATTACGCAGGTGTTCCCTATAGGGAACTACTCTGGAAGGCACTGGTGAACCTCCAGCTAATGCAAGCAATCACTCTCTACCTGCTAAGCAGCTTTTTTGTACCTGGATTGTGAGGAAGCGCATGATGCCTCAAACGGGACATCCAGTGGGGAACAAAGGGTGTTTTTGTTCAAACAAACACCATTGCAGGGTGTCCACATTCAGGAGCAGGGGACACATTGTGCGGGGCTCTGGTCAAGCTGGTGGCCATGTGCCAGGAAGGAAACTCCCTGTGGCAGAAGCCTCAGCTCCCAGTGGTTGCCAGCTGAGGTACTGGGTGGGCAGACCCTACCTGAGTGGTGAGGCAAGGCAGTCAAACCACTCTGTGGGGGTTTGGCTGCCATCCTGGACACAAAAAGCTTCTTGTTTAGCTAGGATGTGTAAAAAGAATAATAAAAATTATGAAAAAGGGCAGGTAGGGGACTGCATGTGATTAGTTTTGAATTTCTTTGTGTTTGCGTAACAAATGCTGATTTTTTTCATCACGTTTCTTACAACCCCATTTTATCTAGCTATTGGATTTCTCATAGGCGTCACAGCATGAGCACAGAATCAGAAACATAGTGAGGACCTCAAGAGAGTACCTAATCTGACCTTTTGCATGGAGACTAAATCAAGATGCTTGATTGCCTGGCTTGCCCTTCACGGTGATACCAGTGCACAGATAGTAGTTCCTGGGCTGCCCTACACACCTGTGGATATGCACGTTAAGACTCTCTATCGGTTACAAGCAAAGAGTAAAGGGCAGCGGGCTGAACAAGGCGCTGTGGGAAGGTCTCTGGAGCTGATGTTTTCACTGGCATCTATTAATAAGTTGGGGATAAAACCTCTAGTTTGAGGAAGAAGCCAGCAGAGAATTTTACAGCTGTAGACAAATATCTAAAAGGATTTGGTTCATTAAGCGTTAGCAAGAAATCACACAGGAGTGCCTGAATGTATTTTAAAAACAAATAAAGTGTAAGTTAAATACACAGAGGGCTTTTTTTCTCAGAGAATAAATAGAAGTTTTCTCGTCTTCTGCTAAAGTTCTACAAGCAGGAGCTTTAATGGAGTTTAGGAAAAGTGTACAAATAAATGTATATGACCATTTCTTTCACAATAATTTAATTTCTGACAGGATTCATTGGCTTCCAAATTCAGGAGAGAAATTAATGCTGTCCTGGGTTCTATGGGTCATCTCAACTCTTTTTCCTCAGTGCCCCTGATACTCTGCTACCCATACTTCTGTTTTGTGAAGAAAGTGGTTAAGTGATAGGCTTGAGATCATTCTAGCCAGTAAGTATTCAGACTTGAAGTGGAACTGGGAATGATGGGTCTTGGTTTCCTCTGTTTGTTGCCTCTGCCTGTTCTTCCTATAACACTCTGTACTAGAAACTTAAATTATTCGTGCATGGTAGGAATCTTACCTTCATTAAACTGAGGAGATGGTAAAATTCTCCTCTGATCAGATCAGAGGAAAATATCTGTTTGAGGAAGAAATAGAATATCTGTATGAATTGTGTTTATACTAAACAGTTAGAACATTAAAATGACTTATTCTTTTATATGTACTATCTGATATCAGGATGCTTGTTGTCTGGTAGACTTAGAGGTTGCCTTTTTGAGCTGAAGTTCTAGATTGGTTCAACATCATGCAAAATTACAAAACAGCAAGTTTGTGTATGATATAAATGCCTGAACACTTTTACAGCTGTTCGTTTGACAATTTTGGGGAAAATAAGCAAATGACACTTAGCACACTTGTTCACAATGCTGCAAATTAAAAAAAAAAATTTAAAAATGTGCAAACTTAGTTAATTGTAAAAAACCCAAAGAAAATACCAACAACGACAAAGCAGGAAAAAAAAAGCACCTCCCACAATGATGTTGTCAATGGAGTTAATGAAGTTCTGCAAATGCATTATAATGTTTGCTTTATAAAGAGAGCATCCTCTACATTTTTTTTACTTCATTCAGACTATATTTCTGTTATTCTCAGAATAGGAAGGCACTAGAGTTTGTATCAGTAAGCACTACTTATTTATACATTGGACTTAATTGTATATGAAGATAATCCTTCTGGATTTAACATGCAGTCTTAGAGGTTGATACAATTTTGTCTATAGAATAGAATACAGCGAGTATAAACTCAGTCAAAAAATTGAGTCTTGGAATGAATATAAAAGTTACGCTCTTTTTACAGACGAGCATGTGAATAAATATGAATGATGTATCTTACCATCTTGGTTTCTTTCTTTTATTAAGAGTTACAGCCCTCTATATTATACTTGCTTTGTTTCAGCAACATTTTCTGGAATGCTGCCTAGCACTGCTTTTCTTACAGTAGGTAGAAATTAAAAGAATATAAAGGTGCCAAAACTAAATAGTATTGATTATTCTGTTTCCAGTGATATAACCCTTCCAAACCCAAACTTTTAATTCCTAGCATCCTTAACCTGTCAGGCTAAGTAGTCTAAACTAAGCTTCTCTTTAATGTGTCAAAATGAGCTGGAAACTGCTAACAAACAATTTTCTTTCATTTAAACTGTGAGAAACCTCTAACTTAGGGAAACTTGGCTTTTCCATGGAAGAGATCTTGGAGAGGAAAGCATTTTCATTGCATTTGAGAGGCTCAGATTGATGAAGTGCTTTACGTTTCTTACATTCATTACATGAATGCTCATACCAGTGAGAAGACAGTCTGTATCTAGGAGAGTTTTCCAGTCCTTGTTGGTTTGGACTGTAAAGGAAAGTTTATCCTTATGCTCTTTGTTCTCTTATTTTCTCCTTTTTCTGGTTACATTAGAAACTTGCTTGGGTTGATGGCCATATCTTGCTAGTTGGGCAAAGCGTAACACAACTGATCAAGAAAAAGGCACAAAAATGAGACCTGAAACGGAGTAATGACAGGATATAGTCTTCAATAAGAGTTGCCCAGTGGGGTGTAAATCAAGGAAATAAATCAATGAGGAAAAAGAAAATGCAAACAAATATATAAAACCAGGGAGATTTGTTAATAGAGTATCTGAAATCAGAGTGATACCCTCCTAGTTTCTACTTTGGTCTGCATTATCTTATATGATTTAAGAAAAGGTAAGAATACTTTAAATAAACTGCTGTTGTCAGTGTGAAAAAATATGATTTTGCATTTGTTTTGGAGCCTGCTTGGTGAATTTCCTTGAAATCAGTGAGGTTTGTGTAGGTCACTAATCTCAGATAATTAGTTCTGGAGGTAAGCCAGCTAAAGGGAAGCTCATCTTTCTCTTAAAGTAAGTGAGCAATGCAGCATGACAAGGGAGGGAAAGGTCTGGTGATTTGTGCCCTAATACTTGTTCCTGAGAATTGAATTTTGGATGTGTTATGTGAGAAAAGAAGAGGAGTCAGAACTTGGAATGCAAAGAACATATGTGTTGGGTCTTGCCACCACAATGGGCTACTGGCACTGTCCATAAATTTGGATTGGGATGAATAAGAGTATGAGAGGAGAGTAGGGTACAAGCTTGAGAAAAACATAGGAAGAATTTCAGTTTAACCACATCCAAAATTTAGATATTTAATAGTATAATAGCAGAAATAAGAAAGAAATTTTTTAAAAAGCAGCAATGCTTTATTTTCCAAGGTCTGGTCTAGCAGCAATAGCCTGTGTGGAATGGCTCCCATGCGGCTTCAACTTCTGCTCTTGTCCGCAAGCTGTTCTTGCACAGGCAGGTAAAGATGAGGCAAATATTCCTCCAGATTTTTCTCAGCAGAAATAGATTTTGATGCAAAGGGCTGAAGAAAGAGCCATTCTGCCTGTATTTAGTATTGGCTTTCATTACAAAACAGGAGATACTGTTGCCAATTTACAGTGGCAAAGCTGTTGGTGTCACAGGTCGAAGGACACCACCTGCTCAGTGCAGAGGGGAAAAGAAGCCAGCAGGAGTGTGATAGTTGAAGTGTAAAAATATAAACTCTTAGATCCAAACAAAAAAATGCTTGCCTGAGTGAGGCCTTCAGGACTGGGCCCTTTGGGAAATGCACCCTGGTGAATGTTCTCTCTCACACTTGGTTGTAGAGCAAGATCAAGCCTTGTGCTACAGTTTTAATTTGACCTGTGATGGGTGTACACCATGAGCCTTTTTCCCATGAAAGCATCTGTGATTTTGAGTTTCTGAGTTTGCTTTGACTCTCTTTTCAGATTTAATGTACACCCTTAAATGCCATTAATTTTGGATTGATTTGTGCCTATTAAAAATCTAAGAACCTCTCAGGAGACTCCAGGTAGATTGCTAAAAAGTGTGTTTCCAAAACAAGACAGATTTTTCTTTTTAAAAAAAGACTGCTGAGAGAAGAATATGTGTGGGTTTTGTGGTAGGAGTTCCACAGAAAGCCAGTTCACAAATGAAATTGTCATCAGATACAGTGGATCAAGAAGACATACATAAAGCCTTCTATTGCTGAACCAGGAAAGCCTGATGTTAGTGAAAACTTGAATGATAGGCCTGTAGGACAGGTCTATCTCAAATTTGTTTGCTTACTTTTTGTATGATGGATGTACTTCAGCTGATGGAGGCTCAAAGTTTTTTTCATGTTAGTGATGACATAACATCTGCCCTACCAATCGTACTTTTTCTGTCATGGAATCTTTAATTACGTTAATTAATATCTTGGCAGAAAATGCATTACAGCAGAGCTTCTGTCACCAGAGGACCCTTGTGGGGTTCTGTTAATTCCCATACAAACCTAAAAAATAAGCTACAGCAACAATGGGTTCTGATAGAAAATAATGAGACTGCTTGCCTAAGCAGGAGGGTGAAGCAGCATTTAATGCATCTCTGCTGTAGAGCTCAGGGTCTCTGCTATGTTAAAGTGCAGCTGGCGTGCTGGACTTTTAAGTCACTATTTTCTCATTGCAGAAGAGTGTACTCCATGTGCATAGCTATGTATTTTCTCTCACAGTTGTGGTTTTCTCACCTCCAGCCATTCTGTTTGTGGTAGCAATCTCTTCTCAGCAGCCTGCTGGTGACCCTGGGATAATCACCTTTGTTAGCTAATTACTTTGGGGAGCAAACATGGGATCAGGTCATTTGTGAGTGATTAGTGGGTCTGGAAATGTGAGGAGGCTGATAACTCCGTACATGTGTGCAAATGCACACATGTGGAAGTGGACTGTTTGTCCTCTGCTCCTCTAGATCACCTATTAAAATGTTTGATATTGCTGCAGTAAAAATGGGGAGTTTGAGATGAGTGTGATGGGTCAGAGTGTGATGACTGTTGCAAAAGATGGAATCAGACTAAAATCACTAAAAATCTAGGTCAGAATCTCAAATCACCTTCTGAATATCACTATTACCCATTCAGCAGCTTACAAAATATATTTAACCCAACTTGAGATGTATTTAATTAGAAAGTTTCTTTTGGTGGTTTGTACGTACTAATGGATCTGAATTTTACAAATTTTCTCACATGTGGGTGCACACAGTGTGCACTTTGTGTGTCTGCCAATGTAGACCCATATGCTATTTTTGAGATTCTTGATTATAGTGTGGTTAATGTATCAGCGGTACTTCAGCTGCATTAGTAAACGATGTTTATTTCTCTATGATCAGCATCAGTTTGGGTCTGAATACACAAATATGCAAGTTTAAAATTCAATTTTTTTACCACTAGCTTTCCAAGTAGAATGTTTAATAGAAAGCCATCAATTAACCACAGCAGTAGGCATGTTTAGGTTCAAATATGGGACATTTGATGTCGTAAAAAGAGTTACAAATGCTCTTTGCATATAATTAGCCTTGTGCTTGGGCCCTAATATTTCAAAGACTTGGATACATATTAAATCAATGGAAATATTCATCTATGAAATGTTAAGCAAATGCATAAATGTCTTTGCAGGATTGGGAAGTAATTAAGTGGAACGTTAAAAAATACCATTATGATCTTATCTAATCTAAAAGCGTGCAGTATTAATGCTTGCTCTTTTAGCTGGTTGTACAAGTACTGCTTTCACAAACACTTGTATATATGAAATGGATATTTTAAAGAAAAATACTCACAGACTGGTTTAATAGATTTTACGTTTTTGGCTTTCGGTATTAAAATGTGCTGTTACCACATTAATTTCCATCTAAGCGAGCAGTAGCAATATGCTGCTGTTTCAGTGTGTATAAGCTTGGTGGCAGATTTTTTCATCAGTGGCCAGGAACTATTTCCTTGTTATTACATTGAATTAAAAATGTATTAAAAATGAAACATTGCTGCTTGCTGTAGAGAGACAGTTTGTCATGCAAGCAGTGTTAAGATACTGATATTTATTCTGAAGAGCAAGGAATTAAACACCCTGCAAAAGAGGTCTGGGGAAGATGGCCAAAGTTACCCCATCGATAGTGCAATGTATCCAGGGCAGCCATGCTACTTTACTGATTGGGCTTGCAGCATTTTTTTGTCTCCTTTCTCATCTGTTCAAACGTAATTTTTTTCACCTGCTTTAAATTTATTAATAGCATCTACTCTCCTCTTTAATATTGTATGATCTTTGGTCAAATAGCATGATATAAATGCAGTCTTATCTTGTATTTCAGATGGTAATGATAAGATTTCTTTTAAATACTTACTAATTGACTTCTTAAATGGCCACCTTGAAGATGCACCCACTTGTGTCTGGTAAGTGTAGTAGATTAGCTATAAAAATGCCTTTTCCTGAAAAAGTACCGCTTTTGAGTTTTAGCAGTGGCCAAGCAATTGCTTTATGTCTTCTGTTTTGTTTTGTTTTTAAAAAAATAGGTGGTGCTGCCTTTTGCTAATTCTGATTCAAAGGGATCTAGCTGAAGTCATGGCCTGTTAATTGAAATACCTATACATTAACAGTAGCAATTAGCAAGTTGTCTTTCTGCTATTAATTGCACATGTTAGAAATACGATATTGCATTTATACAGTTAAAAGCAGGATAAAATTTTTTTTGTAAGTGTTCTGTATTCAAAATACGTCAGCTGATGATTGCAGACTTTACCACCCAATACCTATGACTGTCATTTGCATGACACATTTGCACTTGTTCAGATGAATCATGCCTTTTTAGTTTAAAAAAATGTGCCATTTGTATCTGCATTCCTGCTACTAACATCATTAAAGTTCTTGCAAATCTTGTAATAAGATAAAACATGATGTTCAAGGTGCATTTAAGATATTCTGTGCTGTATCTTCCTGAAAAAAAACCCATTATTCCAGACAGAGCAGTGTAACTCTTTTGAGGAAGTTTTCCCCCAAAATCACAGAAGTAAACACTTCTTTCCATTTCCCATTCCACCAGCACTATTCCATGAGAGCTGGTGGTAAGCCCAGGCTTATTAGGCACTGAGCAGAACTGAAATTTTTCTGAGACACTGCCCATTAGATAAACAGAACATCTTCCCTGAGAGACATCAGGGTCATGGCAGTAGTTAAAATTCATTCTCTTACTCAATGTTATAATTTTTTTTCAATAATGAACTGGTTCACTTCAATAATATATCTAACTAAAGCAATATCTTTTATTCTTTCTGATTTATTTCAAATTATCACTTTTATTTCAACTAAATTTAAAATTATAAAAATTAAAGACTGAATTTCAAAGGTTCAGTATCTTAAAAAAGAAATAAAATTGTAAAAGTTTTTTAGAAGTGTCAATAAGACTGAAATAGCTAAAATGAAAATTTTCAGCTAGTATGAATTTACTCTATTTTCAAAATCTGAAAATCAAAGATGCAAAAGAATGACTCTTCAGATATCACTTGTATTCAATAGATGTATTTAACATTACTTAACATTATAAGTACTGATTTGAGAATGCTCAGCATGTTAAAAATGTTGCAACCAAAAACCAAATCCTACAAGGATCTGGGAATCTACATTTACTATTTTAGTATTAAGTCCAATTTGTATAAATGGGAATGTATCCTGAATTGACCAATGTTTGTGTTGTTAACAAAACTGATTTTTCTATCAGAAGATGACAGGTCATCAAAACATTTTTTTTGTTGTTTATAGAAATTTTTCACTTTGATTAAATGTTGTCAAAAAGATTTTGCATGTATCCGATGGGGTTTTTTTGTGGTTTTTCTTTTTGAGTAAGAGAAATTAACAACATTATGAATAAGATGCCCATTTAGAGAGTCAGATGCCAGCTCATTCTTGATTGACTTGGTTCTCGTTAGGGCTTATTTTAATGTTGAATAGAGATTAGTTTCAAAAGCTAAATATTTTTCACAAAACACAACTGTTTTTCAGCCCTCTCAAGGTTTGAGGGCTCTGAGTAAGTGCAAAAGGAATTCTCAAGCTTATAAGACAGGAGTGAATGTGTTTATTGATGCCCTTGAGGATCACATTGTGCAGGAAGGATTGGTGAAGTGAATAATCAAAAAATAGGAACATTTGAATGCATAGACTAAATTCTGTGTATGTGTCCTAAAATCAGCTTAAGGATTTGACTGTAAGTATTGTAAACTAACTAATATTAAATGAAATTTAGACTTGATTGAATCTCAGCATGAAGATGCCAACATTCAAATTGATTCATTAGCTGACCTGAATTCTCTGATAAAATTTACTAGCAGGCACAGTCAGAGGATTTATCCTGGATGATGTTCGTGTCGTTAACAGGAACTACCGCCGGCAATGTGCACATAATGTCAGCCCACAAAAGAAAAAAAAAAGAAAAATAATAGACTATTTAAAACAATACAGTTATTTTAAAAAAAAACAAACCTCTGTCATGTTAAAATACTGTTATTTTTGCTTTCCTTGTCACTTTACAACCAGTGTAACAACCAGAAGGCAACACAATGGAAGTTTTTGTGGAGCAGAGTATGCTTGCTTCAAGGAGCTAGTGTGCCAATAGAGGCACACACCGAGTGAAGCTAACATACTGGGTGAATTATGTGTCCCATCACACCAATGACTGCAGAGCAATAAAACCACCCTAAGTGTTCTAGTTACAATCAATTACATCATGCTTTAATCACATTTTAATGATGTATTAACCAAGATTTCAACAGCAATTAGTTTAATGGGTGTTTGCTTTTTAAAAACTATTTTAACTGTGGCCATATCCAGTAAGATTAAGAAAAAAAAATAAAGCATTGATTGTGACCTCCTTCTTCTCCAGCAATTTTGTGTGATGGGACTGAAGAGGGAGATTTTTCAGTTACTAAGTATTCATGACTCTTAAGTTAATAATGTACTATGTGATTATATACTGAGAGATTCTTCTGATCTACAAAGATTCTGCAAAATCTAGCACACTAAACTGGAAATAATTATTGCATCCCACATCCTTTAGGGCAGAAAGTAATACACTGGATATTGCTATCTGGGCAATAAATAAAATAATTGCAAAGTAAAATTATTAATCATGCTAATTTTTAATAGAAGGTTTTAGAAAACTTTTGTGACTGCCTCTAATATTCCCATTGATGCATATTTTCCATATAGAAAACTGACAAATGTCTCTGGGAATCTAGCTCCCTTTAAAGCACTTCTAAGGATATTAACAGATAAAGAAAAGAGATTTCACAGCAAAACCCACATAAAAACCAATATTAGGAATGATACCAAACTTAAAAAATGTTGTAAAATGAGCATGGAAAAATGTACAAAATGAATTCATGCCCATTTACATGCTTTCAGTCAGGCTACCAGATAACAAAGCCTCTGTCTTTGTGTTAACACTGCAGATTAGGTCAAGTTTTTACCCCTCTGAGCTCTTTTCCTGTAAATGACGGGTTTTGATGTGAAACAAGCAACATGTCAAAGCAAGTTGAAAGATGTAGGCATTTTATGCCATGTCACAATGACAGGCCGGTGAATATTTGGGCCATTAGGGGCTTATTAGTGAATAAATGACCAGATGGTTCAGTGATGCACAGAGATGGACAGAACTGGATGCTACTAATCAGCACTGTCTGTACTTGATGTCAAATCACATGACACAGTAACCCATGGATACCGAATAAAAGTTACCATTAGCAAGTCAATTTGATATCTGTGTGGTGTAAACAGACTTATAACTGCACTTCAGAGCTGCCTGTTGTTAAGAAGAAATAATGGTAGGGTATTTAAATAAACACACTCTATCTTATCAAGTTATGATAAATATAAATAGAATTTCAATTCCCAGGACCTCCTTTTCATTTTGAAAGAACTGTGGAAGCATTTACATATTAGCCTATCTCCACAGACAAAAAGGCTGGGCTGGAAATGCTGTAAAGGAGAAGCAAGAGGCACGTTCTTCTGGTTAGCAGCACCAAGTGATGCTTTGTTTGTGCATTTGTCACAGGAATGCAGACTTTGAGAATGGGACCCATTTCCTGGGGGGAGGTTGCTTGCATTTTCGTGTGTTCACATTTTGATTTTTTACTGAGGTTGATATATGTTTGCTTGCCACTACCTTAGATTTTCCCCTTTTTTTTTTTTTTTTTTTTTTTTTTTTTAATTTATTTTGACAAACCCTTGTTAGCAAGTCATTTCCAAAGCATTGCACCAGAAGCTTTGGGCATTTGGTAAGGACCAGAACCTGAGCCAGGAGCTGGTCTTGAACCACTCTTGCAGAATAAGCAGTGCCAGTCTGAATAGAAGGGTTGAGCCAAGGCTGGGGATGGGGGAGGCTTCACTGCTGCACTAAATCTCCATGACCTTAAACTAAAAAGAAGTTTCTCCCTGAATTTGGGGAAGTGTGTTTGCAGGCTGTAGAGATTTGGGGTATATCCTCATCTCCGAGCCCATGACAAACACACCAGTAATGCACTTTTTTTGAGGCAGAAATAAATGCATTTCTGAGGGATGCTTTATTTCCTTATGGTTTTCTATAGCAAATGAGAACAAATGTAGCATTAGGTCTGATGATTTTTGATGATGTACTAAGGCGATTGACAAGGTGTTTTGAAATGGTGAATAAAACTTCCTTGAATTCTGCAGTCTGAATTATCAGTTGTAACTGTGTGTGATCCCTTTTCTGTGATATTTGCATATGAGTTTTACATAATGGGTGAATAATGTAATAATATTTCATGGCTCTAGCTGTGTTTAACCATGAGTTACCCTTGATCCTGATTTTTCCCTCTTGCATACCCTTTGGGAAAGAATATGGGAAGAATTTTATGGTAGGAGTGGTCATGAAACTTGCTGTTCCCACGATTAAATAAGGAATCAAGTAAGTATTAGGCAAGTCCAATAAAAGAAGTACTCCTATGTGAACTGCCAAAAATATGCTCACTTTTTTTGAAGTACTAAATGTACTAAAAGTTTGGATTAGCTAGAAATACAGCACGATGGATTAAAATTGTGAAATATGTTGCCTTTTTAATATTGCTTTATATTTGGAGGGAAAAAAAAGTGATTTACACTTTATCTAGTTTTCATTCTTTTTGATACTAGACCTGGAAATGAGATGTGCCAGCAAGCTTTACCAAAAGTTTGTTAAATGCAGTGGTTTTACCCAAAAGGTTCAGATGGACATCCCTGAAAACTGCATTTCAGTCTGAAGTAAATCGTGAGTGGATCTGGGATAACTTCACTTATTTGAGTAGAAACCAGTGCAATCTTAGTAGTTTTAGCACGGACTGAATTAGAGTTTGTGCTCTTCTTTTAATAAAAAAAGCCAAAAACCAAACCAAACTTGAATTCTGTAGTTAAGAAACTGTACAAGGAGCTAAAGATAAGTATTATCTAAACTAATGTAAATACTGCTTTAGCAAAAGTCACGTATTTCCTGAATATTTTATTTCAAAAGTGAATCTGATGCACATGGGTTACTGATCAGCAAGTTCTTCTTGTTAGGGACTTTCCCATTCCAGTTGTGACAGACTGCTTCCACCACTGCTTCTTTCTCTTCATAGTTGGTTGGCTATGAGCTGTTGGTACAGCATAGCTCTTAGCAGATGCCATGACATCCAGAGAGTATTTTTTTTCTGAAAATAAGGGTGTCATCAGGTTTTCTTGTTGTTCATGACAATGTTGCTCCAAAGAAATTCACCTTCCTTCGAGCAGCAATACCTTGTAGAAATACTTAATTTTTAGAAAAACTGATTTGGGATGGAAAGAATTTTTTAAAGTTAATTTCATGGGAAATCTGCCTGTATTGCTATACATAACATTTGCATGGCAGTGATAAATAATTTTGAGAAGAGATGTAAAATTGTTGTTGTCACTTATGGTGGCTGTCATGCCAGGTAAGAGCTGTTCAGTGGAAATGGTCAAAGGCCCTCAGCCAAAGAAAGCATATAGAATGTTTATTGCTGTCAAATCAGAAATGTAGAGACCTGAAAAACATATCACAAGAAAAGATTAATGTGGGTTTGCATGCAAATGTGATAGATACTTTCCCCTCTGACTTTCAGGTTTGAAGGCATACGCTGGTACCCTATTGCTGGCTGGAAATTGTCTGGAGTCTCTGGAAGAAACTTTTCCCTCTTGTGCTTTGTGGTGTCTCCTTTCCACCTTCGCACATGGATAGTTCAGACAAAGATGTGCTCTGCACCTTTCTGGACACTGGCAAGGATGCCGTGGGGTTGCAGAGAACGTAGGCACTGCAGGAGAGCAGGTTTTGCCAGGCCCTTGAATCAACACTGCCTTGCTGTTCTTCAGTTTTCTTAAATCACATAACTTGAACCAATGTCAGGTAAAGTGCGTCAAATAACATATATTTGTAAAAATCAAAAACTTGAAAACACAGTTTATAAATGTTTGTGAAAGGTAAAAGTTATGACAAAAAAAGAAAAAAAAAAGGAAAAAGAGGAAACTATGTGTAGATTTGCTTACACTAAGATTGCACCTAATGGCCTATCCTCGCCTCTGTGAGATCTGGGACACTGACTCCAAGAACAGAGAGGAAATTCAGTTCCATATGATATTCTGTAAAACATTTTTTTCAGTGGTGACTATCCCAAAGCTACAGGTCTCTGAGCAGTTTGACTGGGGTGAAGGTGAATCCCAGCAGCCTTCTGGCTGGTGAGAGGAGGAGGAAGAAAAGGAGAGACAATCCAATACACGCCTCCCAGGGGTCCAACAGTAAAAATGAAGCCAAAAAGCCCCGAGAAATAGAAGACACCCTCACAAAGTAGTAAGTTGAAAATTTTGCTGTATATTTAGTAATCTCTAAGTAATCAATGTCCAAAGATCAGATAAATATTTTGGAGGACAAATCTCACAGCATACTAACAGCTTTAGAGAAAGACTACAAAGAATGTATTAAGTAATTGTGTGTCTTAGTGGAGATGGAGAAAAATCTGCCTGCCCACTTAATGCCCATTTCTGTTCCCATTGCAGTCAACTGGAGTTCTGACAATTGCCTTTTGAGGAAAAAGCTTGACCCTGTATTTAGTGCATTACATTGAATAATTGCTACATACCTACAGAATGACAATGAAAAAAATTATGTTTTTGACCTGCTGCCTCTGGTGGCTTTGTAAGTTTGCTGAGGATGCAGCAGCTTCACATAAGCTGCTGCTTATTTACTAATTAGTTTACCTGTGAATATATGAATAGCTCTTATGCAGTGGTTTCCTAGCAATTCAGTTCTGATATGCATCCTTTGTTTTCAGTGACAGGATGCGTGGGTGACTGGGTGTGCATGACCACAGGCTTTCCTGTCATCAAATGTGGGGATAATTTCCATGATTACCTGTTCTTTTAGCAAATTAATTTGAGCAAGTCTCCTATTTGTCTTATACCTTCAGAGGTTTGGGATTTGAGTCAAACTCCTATCAGGAAAGCAAAGCAGATGATCATTACATCTCTATTCCATATTCGAGTTCATTTTATGAAATTAATAAAGGAAAGTTTTTTAACACTTAAAGAAATATGACAGCTTAATTCTGTCTTGACAGAGAGGGTATTGGTTGGTGTTACTAACCTAGCAACCTCTTTCTTCTATCCACCAGTCACGAAGTTATTTTGGTATCAAAATTTTCAAGTGTGTGTCTGTTTTATAAATGCGCGTGTATGGATTATGTAAACTGCATATAGGAAATCCTACTTGGTTTTTGTGGCAAGGTTTGGGGGGAGGGGAGAGGCTACAGGGGTGGCTCCTGTGAGGAGCTGCCAGAAGCTTCCCTGTGTCGAGTGAAGCCAATGCCAGCCAGCTCTGAGACAGACCCAACACTGGGCAAGGCTGAGCCCAGCAGAGATGGCAGCAGCACCTCTGGGATAACAGATTTGAGGCAGCAAAAGAAGTTATTACTCAGAAGCAATTGCAGCCAAAGAAGAGAGGAGTGAGAATATGTGAGAGGAACAGCTCTGCAGGCACCCAGGTCAGCAAAGGAGAGGGAGGAGGTGCTCCAGGCAGAGATTCCACTGCAGCCCCTGGAGGACCCCACACTGGAGCAGTTGGATTCCCAAAGGAGACTGTGGGAAGCTTGTGCTGGAGCACGCTCCTGGCAGTACCTGTGGACCAGTGGAGAGAGCAGCCCACATAGGAGTAGGTTTGCTGGCAAGACTTATTGACCCTGCTGGAGCAGACTGTTTCTGAAGGAGTAATAAGTTTCAATATTAATTTTTGCCTAAGCTGGAGCATGAGCAGCTACCTGAAAATATCCATTTGATAGAAAAAGACCAATTAACTATTTAAAAGAACAAAAGAGGAAACAAAAAGTTCACTATTTTCTCTTTCTTATTATGTTCTTTTTCTCTATCCTGTTCTGCTGTTTTCCAGTCCCTCAATCTTGAATTAATTTTCTCCTCAACTGACCAGGAACTATGAAGAAACAAGTCTGACTATGGAAAGGTGTGATGTTCCCTTTTTCGCCTTCTTCAGGCAAAGAGGCAGACTATGAGAGAAATGCCTCCATAGCAAGAGTAAAGAAATCTAGAAATCTCTTCTTTTATGACCATGTGCAGGTAAGAACCCAAAGCACTAAAAAATCAGATGGAATATTTTCCTAATATTTCCTATTCACATTGGAGTTCACTGTGCCTGACACATTCTTAGTCATCAGCTGGTGAGAGAGACGAGAGCTGAAGAGACACTGCTCTCGCATGAGAAACAGAGGAGAGGGAATTTTTCTCCCTGTTAAGATCAGAGATGCTGTGGCAGTGCCCTTTCTGGGTTGAGCACTAACCCTGAAGATGTGCATTAGGGCTTTGTGTAGACAGCTCGGTGCAGGAGAGCAGAAGAGGCTTACTCAGCTCTTCGTACAGACTTTCCTTCCAAAGAAAAAGTAACAGACTGTTCTGTAAAACCTGAAAAATTAAATGCAATGTAAGTGTTTCCTTCAAGCATCACAGCTCTTGAATATGGGCTGAGCCATAAAAGGCTCCTCCCTGTTCATTCAATTTTAATTTTTTTTTTGTCACATGGGTCACACTGCTTTATGCTTTTACTGACATGCCACTTTTAGCAAGCATTATTAAAGAGCTTCAGCTTCCTCAGTACTTCCTAAAGGGATTAAACATATGAAAACAAATATTCAGATTATCCTAAAGTGTTTGAACTTCTCTGAATTTGTTGTAGGTTTGAAATATTCAATACTTACAATTTGGGAGTAGTATTGATTCCTACTTTTAAATAGCTCCATGGTTTAAAACAATTAAGTAATTTGAGGAAATCTCAAAAAAAAAAGTTAGACTTCATTTAATGTAGAAAACACTAATTTTATATCCAAAGAAATATCCCTTTGCATCAAGTCTTCTGCAATTATAATATTGCTTTCACTGGTTATGACTTGGCTCTAGGATATTAATAGTACTGTGTTCCGAAGCTAGCTTAAAATTCTGATTTACAATGAGCAAGGCATTTAGACATTAGAATGGATACTTCTTGTAATAAATATCTCTAACTGATGACTTATCAAGAAATACAATCAATCTAAAAAAAAAAAAAGCCATACATGTAGTGGTAACTCATCTTAAATATGTCTAACAGCAGATAACTTCAGCTCTTAAAAAATTGCTTTTGGTTTTCTTGTCCAAACAGATGCTTTCACTAGTCCAAGTCACAGTAAGAGAGGTCAATTTATTAGTTTTACACAGTTGGAGATGTTGCATAGTTACTACTGTTGGTAAACAAGCTTTCCCACAAAGTGACTGCAACACTGTTTGCAAAAATCTAGATGAGGTGTGTGGCACCAAAATTTTTTTTGTGATTGGGACAGTTTGAGGGGAGGAAAACAACCATCTCTTCCAGCAATGATGATGATGATGATGAGGACAAGATCATGGAATACAACTGGAAATTCATTGAACTTTGCTTCTGCTCAAGTTGCAAGGTATGGTTCCTTTGCATGAAGTGTCCATGCGCTGTTCCAAATGCATAAAACAAGTATGCTCGTAATTCAGAGGAATTTGTAGAAATTATGCTTATACTACAGTATTTTGGAAAGGCAAATATACACGGAGCTGCATATTCCCATACCCTGCTCAAAGCATCAGTCTTGGTTGAGAGTCCTTTGCTGACCCCAGGCTCTGAGCAGGGAGTCTCTCTTCATTCACAGGTATGGCAACTTGATGTCTACAGTGACCCTACCTATTATCAGAACACATGGGAAAAAAAGGCAAGATGCTGCCAGTGCCAGGGTGCTGTTGCAGAACAGAACTGTGAGCCTTTTCCATGATCCTGGACGATTTTTTTCCACTTCACTAAAATTATTGGAGAATAGCAAAGAAATCTTATTGGGAATTAAAATCTGTCACAAAGGAAAGCATGGTTTTGTTGTAGAGATAATAAAGCTCTTCTACTGTAATGACTTCTGTTTTGTCCTGCAGTCAGTTGGACATGAGCGAGTTCCACAAGAAGTCCTTAAGTTTTTACTTCATTTTTCTTATAATAACTAGGTATTAGCAAAATTGTTTTAACAATATCCTTGCCTGGGGTATTTTGGGCAATACCTGTGGGCAGGCAGTGGAGTCAAATAACACCAAAGATTGTCTCTAAGGTAGGAGAAAAAAAACCACCTTCCCAGATATATATATATATATATATATATATATATATATATATATATATATATATTTATCCTTCCAAGACAAAACATGGAATCATTTTTAAATTCAGAGGGATTTTGAGACTGAGCTTTAAAATCCTGGGGTATATATGTGAAATAATCTACCAACTAAAAGCTATGGGCTGGTCAGCTGACCTACAACCCCTGCTACTCTGATACTCTCCAGTGTGCAGTAGTGTATGATTCATATGCACTTATATCTGACTGTGTTCATCTTCGAAATAATCACTTCATTCTAGATAAATGTATTCAGTGCTATGACTACTCCATCCATCATATTAGGTAGGGTTGTGCAGCTGAATGCAGCTCTATTCCAAATAATGATGGTCTCTAATATTTTCCTGAAAATGTGGGTAATTTATTATCATAGGCTAATTATGCCCAATACGGCTGCAGGCTGACATTTATTGCAAGAGGTGGGCTGAAGGGAGCCAGGAGGTATTGCATTGTCACCAGAGCAGTTTCTGGGAAGGAATTTAGCTGCTTGTCCAGCATCTCTGTCTGAGCTCTGGGAAGCATTTCCATTCCTGCAGTGTGCTGGATGAACTTGCTTCCCCTGTTTCAGGCAGGATTGATGGTTCCCCATCCCTCTCCTCTGTTAGGGATCACAAAAGCTCCATCTCTCCCCACATGTGCTCCTGGGCAGAAGAAGCACAGCTGCTTTGTTTCAATACACATTCCTGCCTAAATCAGCCTCAACAGTGACCTGATTTGCAGGATACAGATCCCCACTCCTATGGCCTTGGTTTCTTGTCCAAGTGGCAGTGTTCAACCATTTCTCTTCCCCATCTCTGAATGCACAGACAGGGACACAAAGCAGCAAAATCTTGGTTTATAGACATCTGCTTCTCATCTGTGAAAAATACAGCTTTCTGTGCCTGCCCAGGAAAACTCAGATCCAGAAACTTTCTTCAATATGTGATCTCCCACGCAGAAAGAAATGTCACCTGTTCTTTCTACTGTAATTTAACCATTTCTTTGGGTTGTTTCTCTCTTCCATTGCTGCTTTTGTTGAGAAATTCATAGCTGAGGAAAACATAATTTTAATGGCTGTGCAATAAATTTTTGTTCATCTTGGGAATTTACTGCAGAATGACTCTGCCTAATTCAGATCAATGAGAATTATTTGTCGACTTCAGTGGGAATGAACACTACCTCTATTTTTTATTATCTATGAATGAAATAGTCCAGTTTGCTGAATTCTTTAGTTCCATTTTTAATGTTTACACTTCTCTTTTTGGGAGCATCTTGCCACTGTGACCAAAGTATCGCTAAGAACGTTATCAGAGCTTTCCCATAATTGTTAAAATGTCTTTTAGGTCACATCTGTGGCTGTTATTTTCTAGGCAGAATAACTCAACCCCCCTAGCCTTTTCTTACAACTGAGATTCTAGAGACCTGATATAATTTTTGTTGGCCTATGGTGCATGTTTTGCTAGGCAGTTCTGTGCTTCCTGCAGCATAGCTCTGCAAACAGGTCTGGCTGAGCTCTGTATAGGTTACAGCTATAAAGGATCTTCTGTAGGAAATATATCACATCCTGCTTACTGCTTTATCCCATTGCTAATGCCGCTTGATGTTTGCCTCTGCCTGCTGCTGTGCGCTAGGTTGATGCTTTCAGGGATTTTGCTTCAATAACTCCCCAAAACTATCAGCTATGTTAGGGTGCTTCACCCAGGAATGGACTCAGCCATTTCACCACCAGGAAATTTATGCTGGGTAGTCCTCAGAAATAAGGAAAATATATTAGTTAAAGCACTTTGTGGAAATATTGCTCTTAGTGAAAGCAATCACTGAAGGGTATGCAATCATTCTGAACTGTGAAAAGATACTAGAGGCCAGCAAACAAAAAGGCATCGTTTTAGCCATTCATTTTGACAAAAAACGAAAACTATGGAAAGGTTTTTCTATTATTTTTGTCTTTGTGGAGCCATTCAAAAGCAGCAATAGCATCAGCAGAGTGCACAACTGCTTTATTAGAGGTGCTGCTCAGAGGTGTTTGATTTTGAGGTTCACTTAAGGTGAACAGGCAAGACAGCAGAGACCATCCCTTGAATCTGTCAGATTGGAAAGATATTCAGACAACTACACAATCAGTAACTTCTGTGCCAGTGATTAATTTAGTGAGACTTTAGGCAGAACTGTCTGTTCTTTAATTATCTTTGAAGACTAAAATAAGCTTGGGGTTTATAAGCAGGTTACCTATGTTTGGGGTGACTTAAGGGGAAGTGTTCCTCCTTGATTGCATGATTTGTACAGGCAAACAAAAAGCAGATTCACTTTTTAGCCTGATTAAGTATGTTCATCTAATTATTGGAGTTTAGAGTCCTCTGCTGTCGTGTGGGAGGTTTACTGGAGCACCTATGGTCCAGCACTTGTGTCCATGACTCTCTCCAAGCCAGGCAGTTCTTCCACATCTCTACCTTTGATAAATGGTAAAAACCACACAACTCCCTAAAATCTTGGCAAGATGGAAGAGCTTTGTCCAGCCTAAGTAGAAGGGAGAAGGAATTATCTGAGTGAAGAAGGATGTGTCAGTGAACACCTAGGATGAATCTCCATATTTATGTCATATAATTGTTGTATGAAGGAGTGAAGCCCAGAACTGGGCCATTGACTTGAGGCAGTGCCACTTGATGCACTACCAGCCAGTGGCATGCACACAATACTACTACTTAGATGGGCTTTGGTTTGCCCTATTAGATGTAGATAATGTTACTCCTAGATATGACTGAGGAAGCAAGTAATTTATTTTCAAAACACTGCATATCCAGCAGTTTTTCAGCTGCATCAAGTTTCATCAGCGTACAATTTAGCTCTAAATTTCAGGTAAGCACCGACTGCAGGTCTCAGGAGGATGAGTTGAAAGGTGCTGTACAGCCACATCAGTGGTGGGCAGCCGTGTCACACGTGTCTCCTGGGCTCTGAAGACAGGGGCTCAGCTGGAGATTGAGAGGATGTAAGCCTGCAACTGCAGGAGGTGAGCAGGTAGCACAGTGGGGGCACTGCAGTTTGGGGTGGAGAACTGGGGTGCCCTGTATTTGCAGGCCATTTGTCTCACTGCATGGTTAATTTTTTGATTCTTGGTCTTCATTGAAATAAGTGATTTTAAGTAAGTTTGGACTTAAAGTCCATTCAGAATTGTGAGAATCCTTATATAAATGTGCAGTTTCCACACGATCTGAGGTACCGCACACAGAGAATCAACAGATTTATATCAAACCATATTATACAGTAATCTTTAAGCCTTCCTGCCAGTTTAGAAAAGTAATATATTTTGTTTCTTACTGTTTGTATGGTACTCTAAACTGCAAAAGGGAGAGGGTATAGGAATATGGACGAGCTAATGGCAAACTTTAAGTACTGTATCAATAAAGACATTAAAAAGGTTATAGAAAATAAAAGAGACAGAGTCCTTGCTATCGATTGCCAGCCCTGGGAATGTGTGGAGCTGTGGGCATTGCTGTATTTCACCAGAGCCACTGTCCTATGCACCCACAGCACCAGCAGACTGTGAGGTGATGTGGAGCTGTCATTGCTGATCCTGAACAAAGCATCAGTTGATTAATTAGAAATTTATTATTCACAGCCATCATCCTATTGCAGCATAAGCTCCCAGATGCCATTATTATTAATAGCCACTCCTTTATAGTGCTGCAGAGCCATGCCTTTAAACCAGACCCTTGTGCTTGTCCCAGAGAGTTTGCAGTCTGCTCCTAAGCTTGTAACTTGAAGTCTCCACAGAAGGAAGGTAAGGTAGGAAACGTGTGCCAGGCCCAGGCAGTGTTTTGGGCTTCCCAGGCAGAGAGGGAACTGTGGGGTCTTGCTCCCAAACCTTCCACGGGCATTGCAGCCTGTCCAGCATCCTTGAGAAAAGCTCACGTGAACTGAGAGACAAGTAGAATTCTATGGTTTTTGTTTTGTCCCCATTCCTCCTGCTACTACCCTCCTTGTCTTTGTTTCTGAAGTGTTGAGAAAAAAACCCCACAAGATGCCTGGATATAAGTGGGCTGGCAAATACATTCTTTTGCTGTTCCTTTTGTCCTCTATATTATTTAAAGGGTATAAGGAACACACAGGTAACTGTTAGACTTGCTGCTCTTCTGTCAAATTTTGCTTTACACTTTTCTGTCAAGTTTTCTCAAAATGCGCTGTGAAACCTAATAATGCTTTCTTTTTCCGTGTGTCTGTTGAAACCATTGGAAATATAACCAACACCAGAACTTCTCTGTAAAGACCAGAATAAAAATACTTGTTTGTAGTAATTCCTTATGTTGAGCTGGCTGGAGGAAAACCTCTCAGTTAGCTGCAAGTAACTTCTTTTGTGTGTCTATCTCCAGATTCCAGGAGTCTGGTATTGCTTCTCCCTGTATGCTATTAAATAAAAGACCATTAAGGAAACAGTCATTACTGCAGGTAAACTAAAAAGCCATTAGACTTACACCAACTCTAAATGTGATAAAAATTGAGTTAATGGGTTTTTAGGTGACATTGTTTACCAAGAATTATAATTTACTTGTGTTTTTGTCAATTTAATTAATTGAGTAGTTAATTAAATATTGTCTATAGGAAGCTGCCATGCAAAAAAAGAAAATCAGTTTACTGCAATGCCACTTTTTTTAAAATGAATTTCATTGCCATCAAATAAAGAATGTGTTTGTGTTTGTTTCCTCTGTTTAAATTCTGCTTCCTCCTTGTGAAACTGTTAATATGGTAGGGCCCTGCTCTGAAATTGCCTACAAACTCTTAAAAACATAGCTAATTACAGATAGCCCAATTTAAACTTTACAGCATTCTTGATACGTTCAGAATGTATGGAAGGTGGGTTTTGCCAACCAGCAGGCAGAAACACATTGTACTTCTGTGAATTTGGAGATGAAGCAAGAAGGGCTCCTTCTGCTGACAGAAAGTGAGGCTCACTAAATATAGCGGGAAAGAAAAAAATTTAAAATTCTGGTGTTAATAGATTACATTTTTGTAATAAATGCTGATCTTGGTTATGGATTTTTCTCTGCTAACGGAGTTCAGTGGTAAAGTGTTTAGAAGAGCAGTGCTGTAAGCACACTGTATCATATTCCAACATTATCAGCAAGTAACTTGCATGTAATAATGGTTTGCTTACATATTATTTCAGAAAAATTCTGGGGGTCATTCCTGGAAGTTTTGTGGAGTTGGGCACAGAGACTGCAGAAAAATGGAGCTGGGAAAGCAGCAAGACTGGATAACGCTCTGGATGTCCAGCAGCCTTTGGTAGGTCGTTCAAGATGGATTTTTTTATTTTTTAAAATTCTACTCTATAAAAGAAATAAAAATTATGTATCTTTACTGCTTGTAGGTGGAAAGCCTTCTGTGTCAGGTATCGCTACTAAAGGCTTTGGTGGTACAGAGGTGTTATGCAAAGGGCATGGCAGGGCCGTGCTGTGGAAAGGAGCAGGATCTGGCAGCCAGCTTAGAGCTCATTTCTGTCACAAGAACTTCAGAATCACATGAAAGTGTAGTGTCTGAAGATCTGTAAGATGTTGCATTTGTTCTGAGATCGTATAATTTGAAATGGTTTTCTTAATTCCACCAAAAATTTAAAATTGCTTAGCATTTCAACACAGGAAAAATGATGTAATTTCTACAACTCTTCCCAAGATTTGTCAGAACTGTAGGCTGTGTGCCTGCCAAGCTGGCCTGCAGCAGATGTTGGTGAGGAGAAGTGCAAGGCCTCTGAAGCTCTGCTGTCCATGGTCCGTGTCCAAAAGGCTGTCAGCAGAGCATTGCTCCTGGGTGTGTGGTCTGCACAGAGGAAAGAAGTGCTGCCTTCTCTTACCGCCCCGACCCACACACCCAATCTCATTTTTCTCTGCTCCTCTGGGAAGGACAAAGGGTCTTCCTCCAGCCCCAAGAAGTCATCCCCAAGGACAAGAAGGAGATCCTGAAACTGCTGAGCTCCTATGCATTGTCCCAACTGTGTTGTGCTCAGACCATTCTGAGGTTCTGGAGGAGGACTGGGATGCACAAAAGCTGCCACTCAATGAGAAGTGCAGGGCTGCTGCACTTGAAAAGGAGGATCAAGGCTGTGACAACCTGGAGGGAAAGAAACCAGGGCATTGAATGACTGCTGCTTGCTTTTCCAGGTAGAAGCTATTTTGGAGAGAGATGCATTTCGCACAGGAACCACCTGATGTTTTCTCTAGACCTCTCAAAAGTTCTGCTTAGGAGATGAAATGTAAAACACCTTTATCTTGTTGTATGTCATTTCCTAAGTGACAGCTGATTACATTTTAGGAATGTTTTCTCATTTTCTGAATTAAATCAGTTTGGCATTCTGTAGAAGACAGTACTCATTAACCTTTTAAAGATTGCCAAACTGGTTTGAAGCATTCAATGGAGGGAAAAAAAATAAAAACGCCTCTGCTAAACATCTTTGTAATCTGATGCTTCTGAAGCAACAGGCACAAAGACTAGGTCTTCTTGTTGTAACATATTAGATGTGACACTGGTTTACACTCTGCTAGAGCAGATTTGAAGAGGGTACAGAATATGAACCAAGCTTGTGACGTACAGTAGGAATGTCATTTACCATCTTATCAAAGTTTGATGTTTAGAATGATATTGATTTTCATGATTAATGATTCCATATAACTCTTCTAGACTGTTGAGAAGAAGAAAATAAAAGTCCACTTTCTAAGCCTCACTAAGCACACATGGCAGAAACCAGGAGAGGAGTTGCAAGATCTCAGACCAATGGTGCTGAAGAATTCATGAATATGTAAGTAGAACTAAATGAGAAACTTAATATTATTCTGCAGTTTTTTTTGTTTCCCTTACCTCCCCCAGCCCTCAAAATGCATAATGGATAGTGACTGGATAATATCCAAGCCATGACTATTACTATTGAGTTGGTGAGTGAGGGGAAGTGTTTAAAAATGCTGGTATTATATGTATACTTATGGTGTTTGTGTGTCTGGGCAGCATCTATAATGTTTATCTTGTTAGTCTGTCTGCAATAATTATTGGTCCCTGATTCTTCAGTCCTGTAAAGACTTTATAATATCCCCATTTTGGGGAGGCTCAGTAACAAACTAAAGCTACACAAATTAATCTGCTACTTCATTTATATCTTACACAAGTACTTTGCAAGCAGAAAAGGTCTATAGCCACATCCCCCGTAATGTTGCTTTTCCGTGCAGGGCATGTGTGTGCCATCACAAAATGGCATCTGCACGTGTTTTGGTGGGCTCTTTGGCTAATTAGCTTTTAAAACAACATGGTTAAATCCCTGGCACAGCCCTTCTCCCAAGAGAGGAAACTGGCTGAGACTCATTACTTTGGGGACCAATCAATATGGATCAATTCCGGCAGTGTGGGGCTAGAATGTTCCCAAATCCAGACTTCTTAGCCAGGGGGATTTCTACCAAATCCACTTTCTGGTAACTTTGCCACCTTGTAATACAATGGAGGCAGCTACTCAATCATTTGGCTCACGAGGAGTGCAGTACTTAGAGACGAGTGTGCTGGGGCCTTGGTATCAGCCAGCTGGTCATAATAAAACCAGCCAAGGCAACTGGAGGCCAGCTGGGAGAGATCACCCTTCTTCCCACAGCTCCTGGCAAGAGGAAGTGCTGTCCTCAGTAGATACATGGCAAGAGCTGTGCCATTTCAAGATACTTGCCTTGCTGTACCTCCCAGCCCATTTCTCCCCTTCTGAAGGTATTTAAAAAAAATAAAATAAAATTTAAAAAAAAAATTAAAAAAAAAAAAAAAAAAAAAAAAAGGTAAAACTGTGAAGATGCTAAAACTTGTTCCTCACATTCCCCAAAAACCAACCAGGAATAGGAAAAAAAGAATGAAGAGGATACCAGTGTTCCATCCATCAGCGCTGTCACAGAGATGATGTGTCTGTCCTTAGGTTTTTTGGGAGGCTTCTATTTAACCACTAGCCATTTTCACTGATATTTATTTAGTGTATGGTGCGATTCTTTTGTGCTGCTCAAGGAGTCACACTACACACTGAAAAAGTAGGAACTCTTGTAATTTAAGGAAGTTGTATGGTTCCTTTATACCCTGTCCTTGTGAAATGGTTGTGTGGGAAACCTTGAGACATGGAATTGAGAATTAAATCTTTATAGGAAATGTCCCTGCAAATAGAAGATGCTGTATTTTAGCTCAAAGTAGGCACTGCGTAGGCACAATCATATGGACTGAGCATCAGCAATGGAATAATTGCTGGGGATGAGTGCTTTTCAACTCTGTGGTAAAAAACTTCTCATACCAGTAGCGAGTCATTCCCAATATGCCTTGGATTTAGACCAAATCTTATTAAAGGGAAATGTGGTGCACACACCCCACACCCCCTCCCTTGTACCTGCTTATTGAATGTCTGGCCACCACGGAGGAAAAGAGGTGAGGGCAGACTCCTTGATGCTTGGTTTCCTGCCCAATAGCACGGATTTCACTGGGTTGATAAGAAGGTCCTGTCAAGCAATGACTCTTCCTGAGCTTGGGTGGAGTTTTCTGGCTACCAGAACATGTCAGCTAGTTAGTATTTAAACATCTGTGTAGCAAAGGCTGTATATGTATGAATTTTATGTTATATTGAAATAATTTTTA